>PVKA01035371.1:0-22675 GCA_004027165.1 Ctenomys sociabilis
GCTTCTACATAATTCTATGAGAGGCAAGATCTGCACTAATGGTGGTTGGACAGGATATTATGTCGGCTTTTAGTGCTATGGTCATCCACTAGGTAAATAATTATTGAATCTTTGATATAATTCAGCTATATAAAAACCTGTAAATATAATATCATGTATGCACCTTGTACAATACCAAAACGTTATGAAAACAGTTTGCTATGTATTAATTCATTGACTCTGTATGGTTATGGTGTTTTGAAACTGTCTGATTGACATTTGTATTTCAATAAAATAAAAATAAATGGAAAAAAAACAACAAAAAAAATAAATGTAACGTATCATATAACAGAAGCAAGGACAAAGATTATGTGATTATCTTAATATATGGAGAAAAAGCCTTTGACAAAATCCAAAATCCATTCATGATAGAAACCCTGAAGAAAATAGGTATATAAGGACTTTAGTCAATCTGATGAAAACCATTTATAAGAAACCCACTGCCAACATTATATTAAATAAGAAAAAGCTGAAAATTTTCCCTTTAAAATCAGAAATAAGGCTGTCCACTACTGCCACTCCTGTTCAAGCGTAATATAGCACTCACAACATTATTCAAAGAAATTAAGCAAGAAAGGGTTATGTATAGGAACAGAAAAATTCAAACAGGCATTATTGACAGAGGTGATTATCCTTTACAAACAAAATCTAAAAATATCCCACCAAAAGACTCTAGAGCTAGTAACCATATTCAGTAATGTAGGATACAAAACCAACACTGCAAATCAGTAGTGTCCTTGTACACCAACAATGAATCCACCAAGACAGAAATTAGGAAAACAGCACCACCAAGAAAAATTAAATACTTACCAATTACTTTACCATGAAAGTAAGAGACCACCATAAAGAAAACCACAGAACTTAGAAAAAGGAAATCAAAGAGAACATCAGATTATGGAAAGATAACCCCTGTTCCTGGATAGACAGAGCCGACAGTCAAAATGATTTTACTAACAAAGCTGATGCACAGATTTAATGGAATTACAATTAAAATATAAACAACAATCCTAACAGAACTAAAAAAAAATCCTATAGTTTACATATATGGAACTAAAAGAGACCTATAATATCAAAAGCAATCCTGGGAAATCAGACAAATATTTCAAGTTATACAACAAAGTTACAGTGATAAAAACAGAATGATATTGGCATAAAAACAGATATGTAGATTAGGGTAACAGAATACAGAAATAAGCCAAGGCACGTTCAGTCATCTGATCTTTGACAACAGGCAACAAAACAAAACAAAACACAAATACACTGGAGAAACAAGAACCTCTTGAACAAAAGATGCTTGGAAAACTGGTTATATTCATTCCACAGAAGACTAAATTAGAACAATATCTCTCACCATGTACTAAAATAAAATAAAAACTGATCAAAGACTTGGATAGTAAAACAGAAAAACTTAATCTGCTGTAATATAAAATAAGTACAATTCTTCAAGGCATCACAAAAGGTAAAGACCTTGTGAACAGAACCCATATTACACAATAAATAACATCAAGAAAATAGACTACGGTGGTACCTTGGTTTATAAACTTCACTTGCTTTACAATTTGGGGAAAGAGGGCTGCATGTGTGTTTGTGTGGGTAAAATAGTCACGGCTGTGCTTGGCACCCAAATACAGAGTTTGTGGAAGGAAGGGACATTTTGCTAAATGTTTTTGTTTCTGAACCAAACTGTTTCCAAGCAAGAGTGCTGATGATCCAAGGTACTGCTGTACATTAAATTTAAAAGATTCTGCACAGCAAAGGAAAGTATTATCACTAGAAAGATAAGACAAATTGCCAAATAGAAAAAACTGTGTTGCCAGCAACTCCTCTGACAGAGGACTAACATCTAAAGTATATAATGATCTTAAAAAACATTAGACACTCCCCAAATAAAAGACCCAATAAAAATGGATAATTAAAATTAACATACGCTTCTTAAAAGTAGAATTACAAGTAAAGATAAATACATTAAAAATGTGTAGCATCATTGGCCATGAGAGACATGCAAATCAGAATGACAGATTCTGTCCAGAAGAAAAGGTATTATCTTTTGAATTAAATAATAGCTCATGCTGATGAGGATGTGTGGGAAAAGGAACGTTTCTATGTTGCCAGTGAAAAAGTAAACTAGTACAACCACATGGAAGTCAGTGTAGAGATTACTCAAAACTCCAAAACTATGCATTCCATTCTCCCTAGCTATTCCTTTTCTAGGTATAGTCCTGAAAGAGGTAAGGGCATCATATTACAGGCATACATGCATACCCATGTTTATAGCAGCACAACTGATAAGAGAGAAATCTTGGAAACAACCAATATACTCACCAGTGAATAAATGGAAAAGGGAGATGTGGTATTTATACACAGTGTGATACTTTCTACATAAAGAAAGATGAAGTTGAATGTTTATAAGAAAGTAGAATTAATGTGTGTTATGTACATGTACTGCACCAATCCCCCAAGATAAATATATTCATTAATCCACTGCCAATGTGTACTAATAAAAAAGTTTGATTACTAAATCCCCAAAAAAAGGAGCATGCAGGAGGGGATACATTTTGTTGAATGCATGGCTGGTCTTAAACAAACAAAACACAAAAGATAACCAACAAGCCCCTACCCAGGTAGAATTACATCCCATTCTAGAGCAATCATTTGTTAGCCAAACTGACTGGGCTCTGAGTTTTACAAAGGACCTAAAATTCACTCTGACATAGAGACTTTCAGACTGTCTTGGCTGAGGATTGAAAGCAGAGCAAATCCATGCGGAGAGGCTGTGGTGACCTTGGTCAATTTCCTGAACGTTTGCAGTTATTTTATGATAGACACTTTGCTGAGTAGAAGAGACAGAGTAGGGGCAAGATAGATCTTCCTTATTCTCAGAATTCTAGAAATGGAATATATGAGGGTACTGATGAGAAAGAATATGAACATGTCATTCACAGAAGAAAAATACAGATAGCCAACAAACACGCAAGAAGGTGTCCATCATCACCAACCTTCAGAGACATGCAAATTGAAGCATTTTTCCTGGGCAAAAATTAAGAAGTGTGCTAATATGGATGTGAGAAAATTGTTACTCTCAAAGCTGCACATGGGCATATAATTTTGTGTGGGAACTTTGAGAGAAATTTACCAGTACCTTTACCATTTAAATGGGGTTCTCCTGTGACTCATTGGTTCCACTTCTCCACAACTGCCCTGTAGAAAGACTTAGAGACCAGAGACACACCAAGGATGTTCCCTGGAATGCTTTTTGCCAAGGCAACACACACCCTAAATGACTATCATTAGGAGACTGTCAGAAGAAGTGGTTGTGTGTAGTTATGTAACAAAATACTATGCAAAACATAAGCCAAAGTGGAAGTTCAATATGGCAAACACAGAAACTGTTTGAGAAGTGGTGCTGAACGAAACACAGATGTATTAATTAACACTACATATTTTCTATGAAACAAATCTATTTTTTTCAATTTAATAGATTCTAAATTTTTAAGAGTGACAGTTTCACATATAGAGGAAGTCTCCAGGGACGACTGGAGATGGTCAAGATGATGTGGCACTTAGCTGCATTGTTCAGTCTTTGAAACCGCATTTCCACACATCATCTGTATGGTTGGAAAAGCTAAAAAATGGAAATGATTATTTTGAAGATTCACCATTGGCAAGGATAACCCATGATGTTCTACTTGCTCATAGTTCTAAAGCTGTCCAAGTTCTTACCTGGCAGTTGGGCCCACTTTTTTTGATGATTATATCTTAGTGACTCTAACACTTCTCTATGCTATGACTAAACTTTCCTCAAGTCTCAGAGAAAACATTAGTGATGCATTTCTTCCACTTACAAATGTATTCCCCTTTCACACCAAAAGCTGTTCAGACACATGTGTTTTTGAGGCAATCTGAGTCCTGTCAGGATCAGCAAGAAGTGGCTATCAGCAGATGCTGGCTTTCTTAGGAACCCACAGCCAGGGGAGGCAAAACAGGTTTTGTGGCTGAGCAGGCCTGTCACCAAAGCCTAGCTCCACTTGCCCTAGTGTGTATACTTAGCACATCTGCCATTCACACTGACATCTGGTGTTGAAAGATCCACTTTCTTGTCCACAGATGAAATCCTTTTCCAGGGTACAGACAGGTCATCAAAACTCTTATCAGAGCCCAACCAATGTAGTGACACAGGAGGCATCATCTGTGGCGCCAGAGCCTGGAGCAGCTGATCTGGGCTGCAGCCTCAGCTTCTTCTCTTCTGCCATGACCCCTGCTCGCTCTGTCTGGTTTGCTATGAGAAAGAAGTGCCTCATGTCAGCACTCAGGCTAGCATGGGGACCTGTGTACAGCCGCTCCCAGCTGACCCACCCCAGGCCTGGATCTCCATCCAGCTCTCTCCAAGAGTCTGTGAACTGCCCAGGATCACTTTCACAAAGTGGTTTCACAAACTACTTTTATAAATCAGGATTGATTTCTATTATCTGCATGGGAAAAACCTGACTGACCTGATAATCTTGGGAAAATTACCTAATTTTTCTGTTCCTACATCTATAAAAATAAAGAATATTTATCTCACAAGATTGTGAAAGGTAGAATTCATGTGGCATATTAGAAATACATATAATGTATTCATTTTTATGCAGTTACATGAATTTATGAATATTATATAGCTATATATGCAATCTATTTAAAGACAGAGTATATTAATATGCCCAGTCCCTTATGTTTCCTCACAGAGTCGGGGCGGTGGGGAATGAGGGGTCATCAGATTTATAGATGATTGCAGCTGATTTCCAGTACTAATATTCCCTACATAAATGGAAAGGCAAATGATGTACAACTTTCCAGGGAGGTTGTAAAAATAAATAAAAAGATGGCATTTGAGTACAAATAATCACTCCAAACCTCCTGTGGCTCACTTATTTTGTGTCTAATCTGCAATGACCTTTCCACTGAAGGCCAATTTTCTGATTCCAAATAACCCATTCATAGGCCTGCTGGCTTTACAACATTTTCTAGAACTCACCGTTCTAATAGCAGTCACAGGAAATATCATTAGTACTGAAAACTTCCCACAAACCAACTCTCAGCCCTATACTGAAGTCCATGGCCAAACTGGTGGTGCTAAGATTAACGATTTAACTAGGTGTCTGTGCCAGTGTTCCCTTGTGAGCCTGGTAATCAACAGGAAAGGATGTGGTGGCTTACAGGGGACTCTGAGATCTGGTGTGCAAATTAGTCTGGGCTCGATTTCCAGAGCCAGGAATTCATCTTCTCCCTCTGTTCACAGGGAATATGTAACTTCATAACAGGAGAAGTCAGGCTGCAAGTCCCATTTCCCAGCTCTGAGGGAACCTTTAAATGATAATCCTGGGCTAGCAGAAATGGAAGCAGCTGAGCTGAAAATGAGCAGCTCTTCCTTCCCCTCCACAGGGCACCTGCAGAGCAGACACAGGAAGTCCACACAGACTGCCTGGCAAAAGCACTGAGTCCATCCTTGCGCTTGTTAACTTAAAGACTTGAGGGCAGTCTTCCATCTACCAGAGCAGCTGAGAAAGAGGCAGAGAGCACCAACACCCAGATGGAAACAGGGAAAAGGATAGATGCAAACCTCAACTTGAACCCACAGCAGCTACTTTAACCTTAGGTTAATGACTGATGAAAGGGAATCACAGCCTGCGCTCCCCCCACCCAATTCAGAAACTGGTTTGTACAATTACAGAAGAGGTTCAGAGCCATCTTTCTTCTTCTTCTTACCTATATTCCAGCCATGTCTTTAGAAAAAGTGAGCTTCATTAATATCTACTGTTTCTCTAGCTTCTTCCCCATTTATTTTATTTTATTCATTAATTTTATTGAGAAACAAATAGCAATGAGACATTTTCGAAACCAATTAGTAGGACAGTTTCAATAATTAATACATTGCATATTGTTGTCATCTTACTCATAGTACAAGATGTAGACATGATATCCTGTCCAAACACTATTAGTACAAATCTTTCTTCTCATTGAATTAAGAGAAAGTAGCTGTATATCTAGCTTAACTATTTTGTATATACAAAATGGTCCTTCATTTATATCCCTTTCTTTTGTTTAGTTTTGTCAGAAATGGGTATTCCATTTCCATTTAAATATTGTAGGTGCATGAATTCAGCAAAACAATGCAATATAGCGCAGTAGTCCATAATAGTAGTTGGGTACCCATAGGACTGGCAATGTCCAAAGTTGTTGACTTGAGCCTTTTACAGCTCAACATATTAATATGGCTTTACTTTTTATAGCTCATTTTTATACTTTTCTGCTGGATGGTTAAGACCAAGATAAAGCAAGACCTATATAATAAGAAATGCAGGGGGCCGGGGAGATGGCTCAGTGGAATAAGCACTTCCCTGGCAAGTGCAAAGGCCTGAGTTCAGTCCTCTGTTCTGCAAAATAAATAAACAAATAAATAAATAAATGCAACTTCTGTATTTGACAAGGTCAGTCAAGTACCTTCAGGATTTACCCTGAAACCCTGTACTGCAGTTTGTAGATCCTTTGTCAGTATCAGTCATGTGGATGAGTTACAGCCATTGCTTGACCAATTTGCTCTCTGTGAAAGCCTGAGAGAATGTTTTCTCTTCATGGGACTCTCCTTAGAAACACTACACCATCGATCACTTTCGTCTGTGGGCCCATAATCTCTTTGATCAGAAAATTTGGGACATCACTGAGTTACAGGATGTTACAGTACAGGTTATCTTATGTCTTGCTTTCTCACTGACCTTCAAAGGCTAGGGCCAAAATGTTGGCTGTCTTTGCAGCCCTTCTTTTTCTCTAATTTTTGTTCTGTAAACTTAAGTTGTTAACCCTCCAGAAGAGAAGCTTAATAATATTATTAACCTATAACATAGGCAGTTGAGCTTAACCTCACTATCTGTCTGAATATCAAACATCTTAGAGATAGCTTGGAACAGGTATTTCCCATCAAGTATTGATATGTTAAATTTTAAATCCCTACAGATGTGAAGAAAAAAACAAGGTAAAACAAATATTTAAAAAAATAGGAATAGACAATTATATATTCTTACACAGAAATTTAGAAATCTAACCATATACAGCATGTAGCAGGATAGCCCTATGACATTATTTTTATTGTCTCTTGTTTTCATTTATTATCTTTTTTTCAAACAAACATTTACTTAAGTGACAGTATAACAGTACTGATATGACATTAGAAGCAGTACACATTTAGAAGACCAGAATGACAGGCATTCCAAGCATGGCCCTGCATTACACATTGCTATCTTTAGTGTAGTTGCTTATTTTACCAATATCAGCATATATAGTTTGTCAGGGTAAGATCCCACAAATTAACTGCTAGTTTCAAAAACCTGCTAAAGATTCTCAGGATCATTGCCTTGACCATCTTGTGCATATAAATATATGGTTTTGCCCCTGTCATGTTTCCTAGCTTTTCTCCTTGCCCTCTCTTCATTGTTTAATGCTTAAGGTCTCTCTTTCCTTTTAATTATGTACATATCATATAGTCTCCCTAGTATGAGAATTATTTCCCATTGCTATCACAGTAGAATCCCTGTTATTTTTTCTTGTTGGAAATTTACTTCGTGTGGTTCACATGGGGCTGAACTTGCTATTCCACAGGAGCATCAAGACAAAGTCTTTCCCTATGGTTACAAGGACAATATAACCTTGAATTGCTTCTGGGTCCTTTCCACAGACACAAGGGGGAAACTCTCTGCAGTAGCAGAGAATGACAGTGATGCCCAAAGAAGAAAAAGATAAAAGGATAATCAGGGGTACACACAGAGCCTTGATGCTGTCAATAGAGCCATTAAAAGAATACTAAATAAGAGGAAATCAAAATAAATCGATCCACTTGCAACAAGAGGTTTGAGGTTTAAAATGGTAAATTTGGAAGGCAGACTGAACCTTGGAGTGTAGATCAGGCGCAGGTCGTACTGTGATCCCAGCATTTACGCAGCACCTGTGGCACGCCCACTTCTAGACCAGGGCCTTCCAATACTGCCTGCACAGCACCAGGAGGGAGGGAGGAGATCCTTGTAACTCACACCAATTTATTTAACAAGTGCCTGGCTAAGACTCTGACAGAGAGAAGTACTTAATAAATGTTTTATTGAATGGTTGTAGTCTGATAAATTCAGGAGACAGGGGGACTATAATCTCCCTTGATCTTAACACTGCATTTCTATTAATTCAGTTTAGGCATGTAGCCTTTTATCTACTGTGTCAAAGAACTGGCTCTAATTGATTGTGTGCTGCTAAACTGGGCCTCTGCAATCCCAATCCTCTGTGAAGGAGTCTTTAAGGTCCATTCTCTGCTGTAACTTTATTCCTATTCAAATTCATCTTCTAGTTTCAGCCCATCAAGTCTGGATCTGTCCACATGATGCAGGATCCTGACCCCATCATCTATCATCTAAGAGCATTCCTTACAACTTTGAATCCTTTGGAAACATAACAGGTTTGCTTACCATAAGTGTGCCCTAGCCATTGAGAAATACAATAAGATAAAAGAGAAGAGAGCCCCACAGTGTACTAGGAAAGAAACACCTCTTCCCCTTCCCAAACACCAACAGTAGCCAATCTTTACATATAATTAAACACCTAGTTATAAGTCAACATGCTAACCTATCCAACTAAAGTTTCTACCTGTTGGGTATGGGAGTTACATATAATATCTTATCAGATTTCTTTTTTTAAAAAATGTTTTTAGTACAGGGTTTACAGGGTCTCATTGCACATACTGGACTCATAGTGATCCTGTTTTCAACCTCCCAAGCACTGGGATTATAGAAATGCACCACCATGTGCAGTCTCAGTGGCCATCTCAGCAAGCCCTGGGAGTGAGGCTGGTACAGCATGCTAGGGATCAAACTCCAGTCCTTGTATCTGCCTAAGCAGGTGTTTTAATCCACTGAGCTATCTAGCTGGCCCCTTATCAGATGTCTTGTTGTGGGTTCCATGCATCATGCCTCCAGGCTGTTGCAACAGTACAACAATGCAATCAGAAAAGCAATTAGAACTGAGCCAGTTCAACACGTTTTTTGTTTGTTTGTTTGGGGTTTTTTGGGGGGGCTGGCTCAGCCTCCCCTGAGGGCAGGGCTTGTGTGACATGTGGCACAGGGATCGAACTGTTGTCCCCTGCACCTGCCTACACTTGCCTAAGCAGGCACTTTATTTATTTACTTACTTATTTACTTATTTTTCATCTATTTTTCTAACTAGTGCAGGGTCTACAGGGTCTCACTACACAGATCGCACTTGTAGTGATTCTCCTATCAGCCTCTCAGCTGCTGAGATTGCAGGCACGCATCACCATGCCCAGTCTCAATTGCCCTTTCAGTGCACCCCGTAGGCTGGGCCAGCACCACAGGCCGGGGATCGAACTCCAACCCCTGCATCTACCTAAGCAGGCACTTTAATCCACTGAGCTATTTGGCCAGCCCTAAACAATCACTTTATACTGCTGCATTCTTGGTGAACCCATTCCAGGTTCCTTTTCCACTGCCTTGGGAGCCATCTGTTTGATAATTCAGCCTGAAATGGCACCATCCACTCATGTCAAGATCACGGCCTGGTGGCTTCTGAAACAGCCATCTTCTTTCGAAAATCATTTCAGAAGTTTGTCTACAGTCAGTCTTCAGCCACCTCTCTTTCTTCTATTCAGCAAATATTTAAAGAATGCCTATCATGTGGCTCTCTGTAAGAGAGTTGGCATGTAGAGAGGAGCAAGCAGATGGGGTTGTTATTCTTGTGGAGTTCAAATGAAGATTGCTGACAATTACACTTCAATCAAGCAAACACAACATGGAAGAATCATCAGTGGTGTGATTTGTGAGGTCTATCTTGGGAGGAAATCGGAGGGCTGAGCTGGCAATGCCGACTGCACCTTCTTGGGGTCCTCCCTGCCAGCTCCCCTGCCCTGCTCAGACATGCCAAGGAGTGTGCCTCTGTTCTGTTGCAGTGCTAGGAAAAACAAGACAATGGCCCATGCTTCTCAGTAGTAACATTTCCTAGGACAGCCTCAGAGAAGTCTTTGTTCCCTGTTTTAGAAAACTTCTTGCTGAAGTCAGCCATAAAGATATACAAGAGCAGTGTACAGTACAAAGGACCTGTCCAGTGCAGATCAAGAACACATAAAAAAACTCAGGCATTCATCCAAACTCCATATTCAAACCCCAAAGGTGCTAATTTATTTACTGAACAAAAAATTTTGAGTTCAGGGATGTAAGCTGTTGACCACCATGAACCCAAAGCAAGCTTTGGCACTCAGCAGCGACTTGCAAGAGGTCACTCACACTGGCGGTCTGTCAGCCCTGTGGCTCTTCTATTTCTCCTCAGCATCTGCGAGGGGACTCACTGTGACTCTCCTGGACCAAGAAGACCCAGGAGCAGTGCTGCAGGCTGGCTCCTGTGCCTCTGTCATCACAACAATGATATGCTCAGACAGTACATGTGGACAAGAAACCTATGAAGAGACACAGTGTTTCAGTTTTCCCCTGTTTACAGCAGACTACAACCAGCCAGTGTCTACGTGGTGCTGGATACGTATAGGAACCTGGCTGCAGCCCACAGAGCCACCCAGCCAGCCCCTCCTGCCTGGAGACACAGCAAGGGAAGGTTATTTGATTATCTGAGCTGGTTATATGACATCATTTTTGCTACATACCACTCTTTCTTTGGTGATCACTGCTCAGATACAAGGACAAAGAGTACAGTGGGGAAGAGGGCATGTCAGTGTTAAGCTTTTTAAGAAATTCACCGCGTTGTGGTACCTACCCTTCACACTCGATATGTATTTCTTGTGCCAAACGTTGCTCACGAGACAGATATGGGCCTGAGCATCATAAATGTCAAGGAAGAGCAGACGCTAGACTCAGGGGAAGAAGGAAGTTCAAAAGTGACATCTCTGTGTCCTGTGGAGCAACCAGCGTCGGAGATTTCATGGATGAAAGTTCCAACAGATTCAGAAGATGAATTTCGTCTAAGCCTGGAGCCCAGGCTGGTTTCTGTGAGTCGGCGCTGGCTTCCTGCCTGCACGCTGACACTGCACCCGCCTTTCCTTCCCTTTATTCTACCTTTCCTCATAGCAAGACCATTCTCTCTGGTAGACAAGTCAGAATTCAAACAGCAGGCAAGTACCTGCGCTTTCTCTCTCATCTGCTAAAACCTCCCTCAAGCAGCCCTATCCTAGTTCACCCATTGTCCCTCCCCCATGGAAATTAAAAGCTATTTTTAGTTGTCTTCAGCATGTTTCACAAAGCGCTGGCTCTATTGGGTTCGTGATGGAGTGAAGCTGTTAAAAGCACGGGCTCTGGAGGCAGGCTGCCTGGATCAGCATCTCTGCTCTGCCACAAACGTGCTGCACGACCTTTGGCAGTCTCCCTGACCCTTGGGCGCTTCAGTTTCCCTTTCTATAAATAGGAGAAGCAGTCATATCGATGTCAGAGAGTTGACGTGAATATTAAGTGAAAATACACAAGCTGACTGCTTAGCAGTTAGCTACCAGGTACCGAATTCTCAGCAACCAGCACGATTCTTTAAACTCATAGCGATTCTTTTGAATGGAGGATAAGTGGTTTTTTGAAAAAGAAATCCTTATTTTCTGCTGTTCATAGTCCCTCTTTTCCACATTAGGGCATGTCTGCAGTACAGTACGTAAGGGTGACAGTCTCTGCGGAGGGTCAGTACACATACACAGCCCATAGCAGTTCCTTGCTCATTCCCTGCTTCTCCCCTCCTTCCCGCTCCCTCCACTTCTTGGTTCCCTTTCCACTTGAAAAGATCCATCTCCTTGTTTCTTATGATCTATCTTTTATTTTGCTCTTTATTTACATTTTGGGTTTCTTATATGAGAGAAACCATGCGATATTTAAGCTTATGTGTCTGATTTAGTTCACTTAATAGTATGGTCTCAAGGTGCTCCTGTTTGCCTCCAGATGTCTCCAGCTTATCTTTGTTACAAAATAGTATTCCACTGCGTGTAAATAGCACAGTTTTTCATCCATTCATCTGTTGATAAACACTTAGCACAGTTCATAGTAGTCCTCTGGATATCTGAGCTTTCAAGAGAGTTCCACATGCAAATATGAGGCTGCCTGTCAATATTGATCCTACTAATCTTTATTAGAATCACCCTTGAATAACAGGAAGGTTCGCCAGGAATAACCTCGTCTCCAAAGTGTAAATCACATGGAGGATGCACAGTGACTGATGCCAAGGCCTGCCTGCTTCTTGCCCGTGCTCTCTGCTTCCTGTAGACCCACACTTTATAATTTTTTTAACTAGTGCATGTTTGTAGTATTTGGTGATTACACTCCTCAAGGGGAATTGATCCATGTATGTATAGCATCTTAATTCTTTTTCCACCCCTTTCCCACCCCTTCCTCTACCTGTTGGCCTGCTTCCCATTTGCAAATGATATGCTGATATCCTATTTTTTATTTATTTTATTGAGAAATAAATAGGAATGAGACAGTTTCAAAACTGATTGATAGGACAGTTTCAATAATGAATACATTGCATGTATTAATTGTTCTCATAGTGGTTATTTATAGCACAAGATGCAGACATGATATCCTGTCCAAACACAATTAGTACAAATCTTTCTTCTTATTGTATTAAGAGAAAGTAGCTGTATATCTATCCTATTTTGTATATACAGATACAAAATGGTCCTTCACTTATATCCCCTTTTTTGTTTAGTTTTGTCAGAGAAGGGTAGTCCATTGCCATTTAAATATTGTAGGTGTGTGAATTCAGCAAAATAATCCATAATAGTAGTTAGGTACCCATACGACTGGCAATGTCAGAAGTTGTTGACTTGAGCCTTCTACAGCTCAGCATATTAATATGGCTTTACTTTTTACACCTAATTTTTATACTTTATTGCTGGATGGTTAACACTAAGATAAAGCAAGACCTATATAACAAGAAATGTAACCTTTGTATCTGCCAAGATCAGTCAGATCCCCTCAGGATTTACCCTGAAACCCTGTACTGCAGTTTGTAGATCCTTTGTCAGTGTCAGCCAAGTGGATGAGTCACGGCCATTGCTTGACCAATTTGCTCTCTGTGAAAGCCTGAGAGAATGTTTTCTCTCCATGTGAGTCATGTGACTCTCCTTAAGCACACTCTACACCATTGATACATATATCCTATTATTTGTCAATGACTTATATTTTGGGTGTCTCATATAAGAGAAAACATGCAACATTGAAGCTTGTGTGTCTGATTTATTTCATTTAATATTATGGTCTAGGGATATCTCTAATTTCCTACACATTACTCAATTTTATGATTCTTTTTGGCTGAGTAGTCCTCCACTGTGTAAATATACTAATTTTCCCCATTTATCTGTTGATACACATAAAAGATGCATCCAATATTTAACTGCTATGAATTATGGCACTATAAACATGGGCAGGCATGTGTCACTGTGACATCATATCTTTAACTCTTTTGGCAAGATACCTGGAAAAGGAATAGCTGGGGCAAATGAAATTCCTAGTTTTAGATTTGGAGCAATCTGCATACTGATTTCCATAGTGGTCCTACTAGTTTACATTCCCAACAATGCAGAAAGGGCTCCTTTTGCCCCACAGCCTTACCAGCATTTGTTATTATTTGATAGCATGATGATGGCCATTCTTTCTGGAGTAAGATAGAACCTCAATGTTATTTTAATTTTAATTTCTTTAATAGCTAAATATGTTCAATATTTTTTCATGTATGTTACGGTGTGTGTCTAGGTGTCCCCCCAGAGCCTCATGCAGTCATGGGGTCGGTTTTTAGAGTTTGTGACTGATTCATGGTCCAATGCTGGATTAGGGGTGTGACAGCGACACCTGTCCTGGGGCAGGCAGCCTACATAGAATACGAGGGAGAGAGGGCAGCTTGCTCAGCTCCTCTGTTTTTGTTTCTGCTGTTTTCTGCCACCATGAACTGCCGCCCTCTTCCATGTGCCACTCTGCCATGTATGAACTGAGATCTCTACACACTGTGAGCTAAACAAAACTTTCATTCCTTAATGGGGGGTATTTTGTCTCAGCAGTGAGAGAAAAGCAGTCAAGACAACTTCTATACTGGCCATTTGTACATTTCAGAGCAGTGTCTAGTCATTTAGATGCTCATTTCTTGATTGGGTCTTTCATCTGGGGATCTAATTTTTTTTAGTTCTCTATATCTAGATGTTAGTTCCATGTCTGAGGAATAGCTGGGAAATTTTTTTCCCATTCTACACACTGTCTCTTAAGTGTGCTTATTATTTCCTTTGTTGTGCAGAAAATTTTAATTTGCCCCATCTGTTGATCCTTGGTGTTATTTCTTGTGTAATAGGGATTCCATTCAAAATGATCTTGCCTATAGCTATGTATTCAAGAGTATTGCCTATTTTATCTTTTATCAGACTGGTTTAACACTTAGACCTTTGGTCCATTTTTATTTAATTTGGTACATAGGGAGAGACAGAAGTCTAGATTCAGTGTTCTTCATGTGGATAGCCAGTTTTCCCAGCACATTTGTTTAAAAGGCTCGCTTTTCTCCAGTGCATGCTTTTGACCCCCTTGTCAAGATCAGATAGCCGAATGTGCCTGGGGCTTGTTCCTGCATCCTTAGCTTTGCTCCACTGATGCACATGTCTGTTTTCATGCCACTACCATGCTGTTTTTATCACAATAGTCTTGTTATATAACTTGAAGTCCAGAACTGTAATGGCGGCTATTTTCCTCTTGCTCAGGATTTCTTTTGCTATTCTGGACATCTTCTGGTTCCATTTGGGTTTTAGGATTATTTTAGTTCCATGAAGAAGGCTATTGGTATTTTGATTGGGATTACATTGTATCTGGCCACTTTGACTACGCTGGTTCTGCCTATTCAGAAATGGGGGTGGTAGTTTTTCACTGAATAAGGGATAGTTTTCTTTAGAAGATGTCCTCTTCTATAATCTTTTTTAGAGTATCATAATTTTCATTGTAGACACTGTTCCCTTCCTTGGCTAGGTTAATTTCTAGGTATTTAATTTTTCTTAATGCTACTGTGAATGCTACTGTTTTCCTAATTTCTTTCTTAGTGAGTTCATTATTTATGTACAAGGATGTTACTGTTTTTGCATGCTGATTTTCTATATTGCTACATTCCCGAATTTGACTATTAATTCTAGGAGTCATTTGGTAGAATTTTTGTGGTTTTCTGTGTAGAAGATCTTGTCATCTGCAAATAATGACAATTTCTCCTATTTATACACACATGTACATGTGTATATTCTTTTTTATCTTGCTTGACTGCTCTGAAAAATGAAGAACTGCAATATATTCAACAGAAACAGTGGTGGACATCCTCTTGTTCCTCATTGGAGAGGGAGAGCTTTTCGTTTCTTTCCCTACTTAACATGTTGGCAGTAGGATAGACATAAGTAGTTTTTTATCACATTGGCATAAGGTCCTCCTATACCTATTATCTTCTGAGTTTATATCATGAATATGTTGGATTTTGTCAGGTTTTTTTGCATCTATTGAGATGAGCATGTGATTTTTGTCTTTGCTTCTGTTTATATGGTGTATTACATGTGTTGATTTGCATATGCTGCACCATCCTTGCATCCCTGGAGTGAAGCCTACTTGGTCAGGACACATGATTTCTTGCATTCTATTTGCCAGTACCTTGTTGATGATTTCTGCATCTATATAAGCCCATATTTCACCTGCAGCCTTGATCTGAGGCCTGATACTTGCCAAGATACTCTAGTTTTTCTAGGATGGATCTTTAGGAATTAGAAAACTACATCACACATTCACATTTTCAGTACCTGTTTGGCCTCCTAAGCCAGCCAAGGGCCTTCTGCTCACCTTGTGATCTATTCCCTGGACTTCCACCCACTAACAGTACAGTCCTCTTCTCTGCAGAATACCTGGGTCTATTCACACTCACTCAGCCTCCTAGTCACTCTATTTTTTTGCAGCTGATTTCCTCCTGGCCTACCCGCTCTTAAAGCACCAGGCTTTATCTCCAGATGTGGACCTCCTTGCTGGGTCAGCCCTTGTATTATTTTTATATGCCCACTTTGGCCAAACTACAGGGCCCAGTTATGCACATAATTAATAGTCTAGATATATTGTGTAGGTATTTTGTAGATGTGGTTAATATCTTCAATCAATTGACTTTCAGAAAAAGAAATAATTCTTGATAGTCTGCATGAGCTTTATCCAATCAGGTAAAAGGCTTTAAAAACCAACACTGAAGTCTCCTACAGAAAAAAAAAGAATCCCAGTTTGGGGCTCTAACAGTAATTTCTGCCTGAGAATACCAGCTGAAGGCTTGTCTGTAGAGTTCAAGGTGACCAGATCAGAGTCCACACACATCTACACAATTCCATCCCTTGCCTATTTTTTAATCTGGTAGTTCCAAGGACGCCCCATCCCTCCTGCCTGAGCACCTCCACCACCACCATGGACCTTGTAGCCAGCAGGCCTGACCCACAAGAGCTAAAATCTCAACTGATGTAATCCTCCAACCCACAGACAATTCATTCACAAAGTAGGTCTACCAGCCTGACTGTTCTGTTAATATTGCTAACAACATCAAAAGCTGAACCTGATATTTTACTGAGTAATTTTCTCTGGCCCACAATGACACTAAGCATTCTTCATGCATGATTTCACTTACTACTCCTGATCACCTACATAGTAGGAATATTATTATTCCCAATTCTCTAAAAGCATCAGGACAGAGTGTCTTGGATAGTTTCCTCTTGTTGTTGAGACAAAATACCCAGAACCCCAAATTAAGAAAGGAAGTGTTTATTTAGCTCAGTTTGTGGAGGTTTAGTCTATACTTGGCTGGCTCCAAAGTAAAGTGGCACATGGCGACAGTTCATGGTGGCAGAAGACAGCAAAACTAACAAGCTCAGAAAGGGAAGGGAGAGAAGGAAACCTCTTTCCTTCCTATCTTATATGCAGGCTGCTTGCCCCCAGGGTGGGTGTAGCACTCACACCCATAGTCTCAGCATTCGACCAGAGATCAGGCATAAACTCTAGAAACCTGCCCCACGACTGCATGAGGCTTGGGTGGGGGGACATCTAGACACAAGCGATAACACAGAGCCTCGGAGAGCCTGACCAGATCACACCTGCTGTGCCAACCTCCTATGAGGTAGGTCTCTTTTGTCTCCTTGCTCCTAGTCTTACACTAAATCCAATTCTTCCATAATAGCTGCAATGTAGTGAATGGTGGCCTTCCAAAAACTAAATCCACCTAAAACTAATCCTCTTTGAAAAAATGCCTTACAGACATCACCAGGGGCATCAAGCCTCTATTCTTAAGTCAAGTGGGCCTTAAATGTAATGAACAGTATGCTTACAAAAACATGGAGAAGGCAAAGAGAGGAAAGGGGCTGGAGGAAGAGGCTGAGTGATGCAACTACAAGCCAAGGAATGACAAGGGTTTCTAGCAAGTACTGGAAGCTAGCAGAGAAAAGCATCAAAGAACTGCTCCCTCAAGGCCTCCACAAAGAGCCGGCAGGGAGCCACAGCAGACTTCTCAAAGTGCAGAGCATCTGAGGACCCATCAGGCCAGGATCTTGCAGTCTGGCCCACGCATACAACAGTGTACATTTACACAAGCAGACTCAGCTAAGACAACCATGCCTGCACTACACAGTTCAGATTGTACACAAGAATTTAATGCTTGATAATGGCCAATGTATACCAGGCAAACAATGAAGTTGCCACTCTGCATGCCTTCTTTTCCTTGAGGATCTCACCCATGAAAACAGCCCCTCGGGCACCCAGCCCCCAGCCCCAACACAGCCAAACCTGCTCCTCACTGGATTTGGACTTCTGACATCCAAGACTGAGAAACTAAATTTTTGTTGTTTTATAATACCCTGTTAATATGTGGCTCATTTATTTGCTACAGTAATCCTAGGACACTAATACAGAAAAAAAAAAAAAAAAAACAGTGGTGCTTTAAATATGTAAATAAGATTGTGTTGTTTTCCTAAGGAAAACCCCCAGTGGCACCACATTACACACATGTGCAATTCAAACTCTTTTCTCCAGCTCACCAAGGATGAATATAAATAATATGTTCATCTCTACCTTGCACCCAGGGCAGCCTGGCTCTTCGATATGTTTTATACCAGCCACACCAGTGTTCCTTCTGTTCCCTTAGTACACAACTCTCAGTATCAAATCCTACCCTCCCAGGAGCCCTGCCACAGCACACTCCACCCCACTGCCTTGTTCTCTTCCAACACAGCCCATGGTATTCTTTGATGATTGGTTTGTGAACAGCATCTATTCCCCAAAGAAGCAGGCTTTTGTCTACTTGTTCACTGATGAACACCCCAAAAAAGCCACTTGAGATTGTTCAGTCTTTAATGTAGCTCTAACCTGATTCAGGCGACACCTACATCTAAATCTGAAACTCAGCTGATCTCTCCAACAAAGTGGACCCCTCAACTACCTCCCAATATCTTCTGTCACTGCTGCAGCAATTGAAAAGTCAACTGATTCATTCTAAAAGCAGAAAGGGGTTCACATCTCACAATACCACAAATACTGTCAACAACCACTAACTACCCTCCAGTGTCCTGCCCCAGTGTCTCTTCTCTGCTGACCCACACATTGTCCCCAAATCTGTGCCCACAAGCCACTTCCTGGACCAGCATGCATATACCACTTGACTTCTTTGTAAAGCTACTCAGCAGCTTTCCACCAGCCATATGAACAGAATCCTTCAGCTGCTAGCAATGTCCTTCCAGCTCAGAGCTGCCAAGAAAGCCTAGCAGGACAAGCAGCTGCAGCCTCTTAGCCCCCAGAATTCTATGGACTCCAGACTCCCCACGAATGCCTGAGCTCAGATTGCTTAATGGGTCCAGTTAGGCAGCCAAATCACAGCCTGCAGGAAGTTGATGAAAGCAGCCAAAGGCAGAGACTTTACCTAAACAAAGCGCCTGACACCCTGGGAGTGGACTGGTCATCTGAACCAAGTTGCAGTCTTCAAGGAGCTGAGCTGTGATGGGTACACAGCTTTCCTGAGTCGCAGCATGAGTGATTGGCAAAATCATCAGCTCCCAGGCCCTGACCTCCTGAAGCATTCTTCCCCAACCCTGTGCCCCAAAATACCATGCCTGCTTTCTTTGAAACCTCAAGCCCCAGGCATCCCTGACGGCTTCTGTTCCTCCTGGCACCCTAAGTTGGGTAGAAGTCCAAGGTCCAAGACCCAAGGATCCTGAACATGACACTAAATAAAGAGCTCACAGGCTCACAGAAATACATTTAAAAGTTCCTTGTTGAATTTCTGTCAGGTTTTGCTTTGGTTTTAAGCTTAGCCACTGTCTTAGAACCTAACTCAAAAACACAACTAGAGTTAGATAACCTGTATTTGGAGAAGTCTTTAAATGACCTTTGCATACTTGAAGCCAGCCTAAAGATGGTAGGTACTTGAATTCAGCATAATAACCCAATATAATCCAATAGTCCATAATAGTAGTGGGTTGTCAGCAGAACTGGCACTTGTCAGAAGTTGTTGACTTGAGCTTTTTATAGATTAGCAGATTAATATGGCATTACTTTTATACCCCATGGTTATACTTTTCTGCTGGATGGTTAAGACCAAGTTAAAGCAAGACCCACATAACATCTTTGACAAAACAAAACAAAAAAGAGGGATATAAATAAAGGATCATTTTGTAGTTAAAAATATATGTATGGGTTTATACAAGATAGGATAGATATACAGCTACTTCCTCTTAGTTCAATGAGAAGAAAGGTTTGTACTAATATTGTTTAGACAAAATATCATGTCTGCATCTTGTCCTCTGAATAACTACTATGAAGACAATAATATGCAATGTATTAATTATTGTAACTGTCCTACTAACCGGTTTTGAAACTGTTTTGTGGCTATTTTATCTTTTTCCTCTCATTAAAATGAATAAAACATTTCAAAAAACACACTACTAGAGCAGTGCTGATCCAAGGGCTCCTTCATGCTCGCTTTGAAGAACTTAATGTAAGAAGGAAGTTAGCCAACCCCAACCCCAAGAGGCTAGTCACAGCAGCTGCCCCCAATTCAGCAGGTTTCACCTAAGGCTACAAACTGCAGTCCTTCTGGGTTTAGGAAACGGTCTCTCCTCAACCCCCAGGTTTTCTGAAATAAGCATTAGGCTGCTCCAGCAGTGAGTGTTCATTTTCACAGGGCTTCCAGCCATCGCAGCTTCTCCCTTAGTCCAGCCGTAAAGCTGAGAAGATACATCAGCCCTCTCCAGACTCTAGTCAAATTGCCTGCCCAAAGAAGCTCAGACAAGGTTCCCTGCAGACTGAACACTCCTGCTTATTGGACTGCCACAAAGAGCATATCCTGAAGGAGAATCCAATACCTGGGGCAAGCCCAGAGGTGCTCGTAAAATCTCTAGAGTCTACACAAAGGTCCCTACGGACCCAATCATGAGGATCATCTGGGCCACTTACAAAAACATGAGCTCATCAATGACTCAATCGTACTCTTATGATACAATTCAAAAAATAGCTCATAAATAGTCCTGTGATGCCCACCTTCTTTGCAGAGATTTATTTCCTTACACTATCACTTCCATCACTGGGTAAAGCAGGGGCCTCTCCCAGTTCATAGAAGGGCTGGGCCCCTTCCTTCCTTAGTGCCTTTGTATGTTCTGTTTCTTGCCTGAAGTGCCCTTTCTCTCATTAGTTCTAACTCATCCTTGGACCTCCGCTCAACTGCTGCTTCCATGACCACCCCTCCTCCACCAGACTAACTCAGGTTTCACTAGACTCCTACACAGGTCCCTTGGTAGCATTTATCAAATGTGTAGCAAACTCATTATCTGCATAATTATGTGCTCATTATCTGTCTTCACCAACAGGCTGTGGCAGCACATGGACAACCATTACATCTGTCTTGTACACATTGTATCCCCATGGGGCCCAACATGTGAGTATTGACTCAACAAGTGACTAAACAAAAACATCAATAAATTGAAGTTTTAGTAAGACCCTATTTCCTACCTTGAGGAGTCTAAGCTACTGCTGGTTGCTTAAGCTTTTGACTGACATAACCCGGCTCAAGCACCTCATTTGCCTTTTGAGCAGTCCACAAGTTCAAAAGGACAACAGTTGCCAAATGCCTGTGATTCTGTTTTGCATGACAAAGGGATTCTTCACTTTACAAAAAAAAAAATCCCCTGAAAGGCATTTTTAAAGAGTGCGGTCCCTTTGGTGCCCATAAGCCGTATTAAGAGCTCATTAATTATCTGCCAGGGAGGCTAGAACTAAGAGGCAAGTCATAAGGATGCTTGCCAAGGGGAGAAATGATGATAAATCAGCACTTTAAGGGAAGTGTAAATCATGGGGGAAGTAGATTTACAGAAAGGTGATACATACACAGCTTATCAGGAACTTTACTATCACTGAGTGTGTCTGGCAAGGTGGAAACACTGCTGGCTTGCAAACGGATTTCCACCTTTGAAAGGTACTTTCTTCCTCTCCTTACTCCCTGCACAGCTTTTGCTGGCATCTTGGAGCCTGATCTGCCTCTGCCATTGCCTGCTATCCCATCAAACTCCTCAGATTACTTGGGGCTGCAGGAGCCCTTCCCAGGCACGAGTGCCACAGACTTCATAAAGGTCCAGGCCACTTAGGTGAAGGAAGTCAGTAATGAACAACAGTGGAGCAGTCCTCCAGCACGTTGCTAGGGCTGTGCAAGGTGCTGGTCAGGAAAGAACGATGCTATGTGGTTAGTGGGTATCAGCGCCCACTCCCAGGCCGCATCAAAACTGGAAATAAGCAAAAAAAAAAAAAAAAAGCACCTAAAACAAGCAAGAGCTATTGATGCAGAGCTGCTATAGGAAGGGCATGGGACACCATTATTTGTGTGCGGCAGAGACTGAACAGCAGGCAGGGATGAGGGAAGCTTTGCAGTAGGAAAAGGGAAGACTTCAGGTGTGCACAGATTGCATATTGTTGTCTTCTTATTGGTTACTCATAGTACAAAATGCATACATGATATCCTGTGAAAACATTATTAGTACAAATCTTGCTTCTCAAAGAATTAAGACCAAGTAGCTATATATCTATCCTATTTTGTGTATATAGATATAAAATGGTCCTTCATTTGTATCCTATTTTTTGTTTAGTTTTGTCAGAGAGATGTATTTCATTGCCATTTAAATATTGTAGGAGCGTGAATTCAGCAAAATATTCCAATATAGTCTAGTAGTCCATAACAGTTGGAGGTTATCCATAGGACTGGCAATGTGAGAAGTTGCTGACTTGAACCTTACACACCTCAGCATATTAATATGGCTTTAGTTTTTATAGCTCATTTTTATACTTTTCTGCTGGGTGGTTAAGACCAAGGTAATGCAAGGCCTATATAAGAATAAATGTAGGGATCCAGGCCAAGCCTAGACATGGAGAGTGCATGGGAGAGCTTTCATGCTGCCGTGCATGGCTAGAAATCTCTGAACACAGCCCAGGCCTGGTTTTGTGAGTGATAACTTAGTTTTTTTTTTTTTTCCATTTATTTTTATTTTACTAAAATACAAATGTCAATCAGACAGTTTCAAGACACCTTAACCATACAGAGTCGATGAATTAATACATTGCAAACT
>PVKA01035372.1:0-22683 GCA_004027165.1 Ctenomys sociabilis
CTCCTGTGCAGTAGAGTACCAGAACTTATTTCACCCTGCTACAGCTTGGAGATGTCCACCCAAAGTCTCACACAATCAGACTTGGGCTGTGGCAGAGGTGGCTGGATCTAGAGTGTGTGGTGCTTGGACGGAGGGTTAGTTTCACTGTCAGGATGGACACAGTGACAGCCAGGAATAGGGGCACTAGGACTAACGGAGAGAATGCCAGTCACTGTAACACCAGGCAGCGTGAAAGCATGCGAGGAGCAGGACGAGCTGCTCGTGACTTGCTTGCTTTGTTGCCTTCTGCCTGCCATGAGCTGTTGCTCCTCTGCAGCGGTGCTCTGCCTAGCCAGTCTGCTTTGGACTGGCCAAGTAAGCACCGAAATCCCCACAAACCATGAACTAATAAACCTTTTCTCTGCTAACTGTATGTGGGATATTTTGTCTCAGCAATGAGGAGAGAAGTAATTAAGACACCCCCATAACTCTGTCATTTTTGTATCCATTAACCAAACTACTCCCATTTCCCTCCTGGATAAGCCACATAAGTATCCATTGGGCTACTCTGTGCTTCTACAGTAAGCTTTCATAGACTTCATAGGTTAGTGAATTATGCAGAGGTCCTCGTGTTTTATATGTATTGTGCCAGAAAGGACAATGTAGCAAAGCATTTAATCCTTATTTTGAAATGCACGGCCTCCAAAAGATAAAAGCATATGAACTGGTGACTGACATATTATATGATAAATGTTTCAAAGCATTCAATAAACAGTTTTTACTAATCAAATAAATTCTCATCCTTTTTATTCCCACAACTGTCCTTACCTTTTTCTTGTGTTCTTTTTTATCCCTTTAGCGAGAATTGCTAGAATACAGCAAAAGCAGCAGGCATAGGTGTCTTTTTATTTTTTTAATTTTTTATCCTCAAAGTTGCTTCTTGAGCCCAGTGTCTTCTTACTGAGCTCCATCCCTATCACTATATTTGATTGACTTTTTAATTGACCAGAGACAAATTCTTGCTAAAGCACTGAACTCCCCAGGTTGGGCTTGAAATCGTGATCATTTTAGCTCAGTCTCTCCAAGTGCCCGAGGTACAAACATGCAACAGCAGGCTGCCTGGGTACTGGCCTTAGTCACACACTGAGGCAGAACTATTTGGTTCATCGTTCACCATTGATATACATTGTGACTCCAAGATTGTATTTCTCTTCTTGGGCATAAACATAGACAAAAGAATATGAAAAAATATTACCACTGATACATTATACTTCTAAGCGAACAATTGAACATCAATGATTCACTCATAGCGAGGTAATAAATATTATACTTTGTAGTTAAAGAAGATTGACTCCTGAAAGGAATGCTATAGAAATTGGTCTTACTTTTTAACTATCTCCACTTATTAATAATAAAGACCCTTAGGAAAAGTCCTTAACAATCAGAAATCAGGAAAATTTATCTAAGTCATAGGCATAAAAGTGAGTCTTCTTTTGCCAAATTAGTCGTGCTTCCCGAGGTGGAATTCAGTTAAATACTTCAATTAAAAGGTACACAGATATATCTTGAGGTTATAGAATGAATTTTGTAATTTCTTGCATATTGTGAATAATAACCAAAACATTTTATTTACTTAAAAATTAAGAGAGATTTCCAATTTAACCATGCTTTCACTAAGGTTCTGTGAAAAATGCTGTCAGAGTAGAAGGAAAATAACTCCTTTATTATAAATAATGCAAGGCTATTAATAATGTACCTATGATTACAACTTAAGGAAATCAAATATTACTAGGGGCCATGACACAGGGGAAAGACAAATTGGTTTGAGTGGCTGGGGAGATAGCTCATGGGTTAAGCACCTGCCTGGCAAGTGCAAGGATCTGGGCTCGATCCCTGGTACTGTACATAGGCACACTCTGCTGGCTACTGAAGCTGACTATGGTGTTGCATGCCTGTAATCCCAGTGCTGGGGTGGCTGAAACAGGAGGATCACTTGGACAGGAGTCTGAATTGCATAGCGAGACCCTGTACCAAATAAATAAATACATATTGGTTTGAAAGGAATAGCCTATGTTATGATTTGTGTATAGTTGTCCCCCACAAAGCCTCATGCAGCCTTGGGGCCCCTTCTGGAGTTTGTGACTGATTACTGTGGATGCTGCACCTGCACCTGCCCTGGGGCAGGTGACTTGCATTGCAATGTAAGGTAGGAAGAGAAGTTAGCTGCTGGAGCTGCTGCTACCTACTCTTGCTCTATATTGCTGCTCTGCCTTGGAGCCCGCTGAGTATGGACTGAAACCTCCAGTAACTGTGAGCTGAATAAACCTTTCCTTCCTTCATTCTGAGTGTCGAGTATTTGTCCCAGCAACAAGAGAAGAGTAACTAAGACAGCCGATATTCTCTGAACATTTTATTCTGAACTCTGTTGGTCAGATGTATCCTATGTGTCTTTGATGCTGGCGGATTAAGTAGAAAAACTTTAAAACAACCAGCACATCTTTAGAATGAGACTTTCAGAAGGTTTGGTGCATGTTTGTATGATTATGGGTACCATGTGCACAACACAAAACTATTTTTGTACCATGTATTTCAGGCTTTGAGAGCAAAATATTAAGTTGTCTATTATCACATACAAGTTTACACACTCACGCACACAAGTACACAACACACACACACACACACACACACACACACACACAGACAAGAACACTTTAAAGCCCTGTGCAAAGCCAGCTGTGATGTCCACTTCTCAAAGTCAGAATCCCAGCACCCAGGAGGCTGGAGGATCAGGAGCTCAGCATCGCCCTGGACTACACAGCTCATACTCGGTCTCAAAAGACAAATAATAAAACAAAACAACAAACAAAGTTGGTCACTGGTTACATCCAGCACATCAGTGGATAAGGGTGATATTTTTATTCCAGTATGTTCTTCTTCTGGGTATCATTGTTAGAGATCGAAGGGTAGGGATTACCTTAGAAAAGTATGTCTTAACTTTTTAAATTAATTGTAATGAAATTTTATAAGCAATAATAAGGTAGAAATTACATTTATTCATTACACTAAATATACAAGGCCATAAGGAGTGTACATTTTCTGTTTCATAGTACTTTCTGATAGTATTGTCATTATTATTATTATTTTCATCTTGTGTTTTTGGTACAGGGTCTCACTAGGCAGCTCAGACTCACAGTGATCCTCCTGCTTCCAGCCTCTCCAGGTCTGGGATTACAGGTGCGAGCCACCACACCTGGACTTGGTCTCTGGCTCAGTGAGACCTGGGGGTGGGGCCAACATGGTATTCAATGGTATTCAGGACCAGGGATCGAATCCTGGTCCCTGTGCTTGCCAAGGCAGGTACTGATTCTGCTGAATTAACTCATCAGTGTCTGGTAGTATTTGTAAAAGGGAAAAAATTTAGAACTGTGCCTACTCATATAACTATGGATTTAATCACATGTTGAACAAGGAAGTCCAAAAAGATGGTTAGCTAACTCCCCTGTTTGGTGCCAAATCAAAGGGAGACGCTCAAGGACAGGATGCTCAGAATCTTCAGCGCAGTCAGTGCTCCCCTCTAGGTGTATAAGATGCTGCCTAGAACAGTCATTAGAGACAGAACTTAAATAAGAATCTAAATAGGAATGAGTCACAACTCACAGCATATCTGTTGTTTCAAGTGCAAATTTCAAAGCACAATTTACATAAACTAATTAAAAACAACCCCAACAATCTTGTTTACATGATCAGATCAAGCCAAGGGCTCCTACGGCTAGAAAGCTAATAGTCCAAAAGTTGGTAGCTGTTTACACAGTCAGTGTAAAACAAATGCTTCATTGCAATAAACACTACACATTCACAATGTTGATACCATGTCGACTGGATAAAACAAGTGCTAGTTGTTTTATATATACAAATACACCTGAAAAGTAGAGCTCCTCAATAGAAAAATGATCACACTTAAAGGACCCCTTTAAAAAGAACAAAACAAGGAGGAAAACACTCTTGTTACTCACAGATACATTTCTGTTTTTACTATGTGAAAGTTGTAACAAAAGAGACATTAAAAATAAAATTTAGTCCAAGGTCAATGAACTTTTTCAAGGTAGGGCAGAGATTAAAATAGAATTAGGAAAATAACTTTAAGAAACTGCCTTCTGCTACTGCTCTTCAGACTAGGGAGCAGACCCAAGGCCAGTGCCACTGAGCAGGGCTCTCATGTCTCCCTTTCCCAGGACATTTGTGTTACAGAACATGACAACTTGTAAAATTTGGGAAATAATAGTTCCTAGTTAAAGAAAATAGCACACGGAGACCTATCTTTGACAGGGAGTGATAGTAAACATTGTTATCAGAATGATATAAGATACTAATAATGCTATAAAAATAATTTTCAAACTCATATAAAAGCAGTTCCTCATTTTAATTTCATTCAACTTCTATTCATTAAATTGTTTTATATATATATATATATATATATATATATATATATATTTCATTTTGTTTTGTTTTTAACTACAAAATTTTTCTCGCTTTGATCACTTACCTTTTTAATTTTATTTTCAAAAAAATCCTATACAACATCCAACTGAAGGAAGCAAGCTGCGGTGTGCTGAGATCAGCCCCATTAATATCTAGAATCTCTTCTTCACCTAGCACACGTGTCCTGATTTTGGGCTCAGAGAACTGGGTAAAGCAGCTTAGTCTGTTTTGTAGTTATAAAGATAGAACAATACCTGAAAAAACACGACAACATCTCACATTTTTGTCATTCTGTTCATCAGCATTGCAGAAACATCAACAGTTAAATATTCTAGCACCCACCACATTATAATTAATAGCAATAAAATGCAGAGCATTTGCAGAGAGTCTACTGTGAGCCCTTAAATACAGGCAGTCTTTGGATTCTCTGGTGGGGTGGCAAAAGGGATAGTCAAGCTACATTAAAGTCAAGTCTGGTAAAATTAACAGTGACATAGACACTTCAGCTATTGAGAAGTGTACTCAGTCTGCCAATTTTTTAAACTAATATTTAACAAAGCTTTTTAAATGTATTCCATATGGCGTGCATTGTCATTGTGACATAAGGGCAGCAACAATGGATATAAATCCAACTTGGGAAATTCGAGATGAAAGGCGTACTAACCCACTAATAATGCCTATGATTCTATTGTAACAAGAACTCATGGGTAATTAGATGTGGTGCAGTTGTGGACAGTTTTGGTGACCACTATTGGTATGTCATTGTGGGAATTTACAGCAGAGAAGGAGGAGGTCCACTTCTTGGAATTGTTGAGGGTACTTTTGGACAGCAGTCTCCTGAGGGATTTGATAGTAAAGGTCAAGGTAACATGGGAATAAAGACGAAGGCAACCAGAGAGCTATAGAGCTGCGTCACTGCTGAGAAAGAGGCTGTCATTGGAAAGCCAAGTCACAAGCGAGTAACACTGCTGAGGGAGCAATTACATTGTCACCTACTAAAACTGCTTACTATCACCGGGCAGCAGCTCATAAGAACAGCAGAGAAGGAATACATACACTAGCAACTGTAGTGCTTCCATGAAGAAGCTGTTAGCCCACCTGAAACACCCACGTTTCATAGCAGGACATACTAGCATTGCTCACAATAATTAGTACACATAATTATCATTACCGTTTTCAAAATGAACTTAGCATTAATAACTGAAGTGTACTAATAATTAGCCCAGTGAATTGCAAAATGAAAAGGAACACCTCGGTTGAGTGATCAGAGTAGTTATAGGCAGGAATTACTATAGTCAGAGAAATTCTAAGTCCACTAGACTGAAGTCCTTACATTATACCATCTTAATATTAGAACCACTGTGCTGCTCACTGAAGTTCCTGAGACGAGGTAGAGCTTCTATAGCTGCCCTGTCCAATGTTAGACATAGATACAGAGCACCTGCAATGTGGCTAGTGCAATTCACAAAGTGATCATACTATCATACTATTTTAATTAATTAAAATTTACATGTAAGTGTCCACATGAGGCCAGTGGTATCAGTATTAAACAATGCAGCTCTAGAGAGTAGGTTTTCATATATCAGTTTTTAAGAGATAGGCAAAATAAAAGTAGGTGTTAGGTAGATTCATTTGGTAACGGTGTTTAAGAAAGTTTAGGAAAACATGAGAAATTCTCTAAAGATTATTTTGAATTTATAAAAAAACCTGGAGGGTTTGACATCTTTATTATGCTTCCAGTCAAGAATGTGATGGATTGTCTTATTTAATTAAATTTTTGAATTTTTTAAGTGTCTCTCAACAGTATTTACAAACTTTATCGACATAGTTCACAATAATAAAATATGGAAACAACCTAACTTTTCATCAAAAAGTCAAAGATGTATCACTATGTGCAATAGTATTAATAATATTCTATAAATTAAATATGAGAAACAGCATTATTTCACTAAAAAAATAGTTTGATAGATTAAGCAAATTTTTGTTGTGTGCATAGTCAAAGCATACTGAACACCAAAGAAGTATTCTACTATAGAATGGTGGTTTCAGGGGCTGGGGAGATGGCTCTGTGGAATGAACGCTTCCCTGGCAAACACAAGAGCCTGAGTTGACTCCCTGGTTCTGCCAAAAAAAAGAATGGTGGAGGGCTGGCGGTATAGCTCATCGAATGAAGCGCTTGCTTAGGTAAGCGCAGCGGCCAGGGTTCGATCCCTGCTTCCACTTGCCGCGCCGGCCCCTCCTTCAGGTGCGCTGAGCCGGCGATGGAGTCCGGGCGTGGTGGCGCGCGCCTGTAATCCCAGCACTAGGGAGGCAGAAAGCAGGAGGATCACTATGAATGTGGGCTGCATAGTGAGACCCTGTGTATAAAAAAAAAAAGAAGAAAAGAAAAACCTTAAAAAAAAAAAAAAAGAATGGTGGTTTTCTTTTTATGTAGGATTTGAATGAAGGTTGCACCCTAGGGGATTTCTAAGATCATTATTCACCTCGTTATTTTTCAATGGGAGTCTTGCTTCCAGAAGCATTTTGCTATATAATTATTTATTAAGCTATAAACTCATATTTTACTTCCTTTCAGAGTATATATATATATATATATATATATATATATATATATATATATTTTACTATATCCACAGGAGATCAAACAAAATTCAAGATGAAATAAAATGAATTTTAAATCATCAGAATAAACAGAGATGACAGATAGTAAAATCTGGACACCAATTCTTTGTAGATCTTTCCATTCCAGAAGCAGAGTAGTTTCCTTCTCCATCCACTGAATGTAGGTTGACTTTGTAACTTACACTGGCCATTGGGATACCAGCAAATATATGACATAAATGAATATTTGAAAGTTTCTAGTACCTAAGGGTTCACCTTTAAAATGTATATAGCCACTTCCAGAACCAGTTGCCAACTGAAGAAGTGGGCGAGATGCAGCAGATACATGCTCAGTACTGACCATCTTCTCAGCGAAAAACAGTGCACTTGGGATACGCCTTCCAGAACCAATGACTCCAGTACCTGATGGTAGCTACAGATAGAAGGCAAACTGTCACCGTGAGCGTCCCTGCCGGGAGAAGTGTCACCCAAACATCAATCCACAAAATCATGCTCTAAAACAAAATTAGTAATTCATTGAGTTTTGCGTAGTTGGTTTTCATGGAAATCTAGTTATCTAAACAGCAGAATACTTAGAGATCCCTCTGTACCTGAAATGTGGACCTTAGTACAATCAGTCAGTGCATCCAAATCCAAGTATTTTCACAACAAAGAGAAAACACATCGAAGTGAGTAGATTTGTTATTATTATTTTCTGATCAACAGCTACCAGCAAGAGGCAGAGAAAAACATGTTGCCATGGACTAACTTAAGGCAGACATTTATGACAGTATGCTCCTTTAAAGGTAGTGGTTTAAGGCTCCCTTCATTCAAGGTATAATTAACCTTAATTTTGCAAGTGATAGAGGAGTCATGTGCACTTAACCTTCTTTCCTGTAAAGACAAAAAAGAATATGGCAAACAGTACCTTAAGAGAATATTTCAGAAGATGGTGGAGAAAATACGGCCCACACCATTTGTATCCATATCACTCTCAGGACATCACCATCCATTGTCTGAAGGTAGCCTTTTGCAGTTGTATTTTAGACAATTCATGAGCGAATTTGCAATGTACTTACTTATGTTTTATACACAGGAAAGTGTATGGGTAAGCCAAGAGACAATTTCTTCAGTCACAAGAGATGAGTGCAAATTATTTTACTAAGATATCCCCAAAAACTCATTCCTAATTTTATTTACTTCTTTGACTTTTTCTATTAAGACATCTTACTATCGAAGATTTCATTTTTTATTTCTATTAATGTAGATTTCACATCTTTAGATTATAAATTTTGTATTTAAAATATTTGTAGACACCTCACTGTTTAGATGCCCTAAGCATGTATGTAATGAACGTTAAAAAAAAAAAAAGAAAACAAGATAGCATCCTTTTATATACAGACCACTAACTCTCATTCAGCACCTATGGGGTTAATAGCATCTCTCCAGATGGAATTCATATATATAATTTTTTTGTGGCATCAGGAATCGAACTCAGGATGTTGTGCTTGCCAGGCAGGTATTTATGAGACTGTGCTATCTCCCCAGCCCTTATATGAATTATGTTCTTTACTCCTCCTCATTATTTCTCTTTCTATGAAAATACTTTCAATATTTCAAGACTTGTTTTGAAAAAACTACAATACTTTCTGGAACACGCATCTAAATAACAAGAACTGCTATTGCCATAATTTGCACAATTTTAGTAAAAGTTTTGCCCTAGTATAGCCATGGCGTGCTTGCTTTATCCATCTGAGTTCATCTTATGTATATTGAATGCAATGATTGCACCTTATTCTTTGGCTCCTCTGCAATGCTTAGCACACTCTTCTACTCACAAAAAGGGGCAGCTTGATAGATTTTTTTATCTTACAGTTTCAAATACAATCTTATCTCTTTTCATAGCCAGAAGGTCAGTTTATTCCAACATGAGCATGTGTCTGTAAGTAGCAGTGAAATTAATTTGGTTAAAATATTCTGAAGGCTGTGGGCAATATGGGGTGTAAGCGTTGAAGGATCCCCCTGCCAATGGGATTCTCATGAGCAGTCTATATGGAGCTCCAGTAAAATGAGCTAAGCCATCTTGGGACAGAACTTCAGTTCAAGAGAAAGAAAAGAAAATGAGCAAAGAATAATTTGATGGGAGGAAGAAAAATATGGTTTGAAACTGTAAAGAATATTTTAAAAACTGAGATTTAACAAATGGCAGATCAAGAGATTAAAGAGGAAAGATATTGAATATATATTAGAAGTTGCAGTCCTTTGAAATAATAACAAAAATCTCACCAGTATCTTTCCCTTAGAAAATATGGTGCAATTATCAAATAAACTAAGCTGAGGCTTTAGATTTGTGTTTCATACTGTACATAATGCATACATTAAACTGCACATACCGTATGTATATTACTCAGCTAGTATTCCTTAACTTGAATTTCACAAATTTCATCTTGCATTGAAAATAGAATAACATCGACTTGGACAAAATTCATGCTTTTCAAAAGAAATAAAACCGAGAAATATTGAATTTATTATTCAATGTACTAATGCAGAAAACAATTTTCAATTATTCAGGGAATAAAATGGAAAGGAAAAGAGAACTAAAAATAGTTGCTATTCCTAAACAATAGCTATGGAATTTTGTCATTCACTGTTAGTTAATATAGCAGTATATCAAATAATAATTGTTTTAAGAGCTTCACCAGAAAAATCTAGTCCTCTACATCATATAAAAGAAAATGGTATAGGTACTTACTCGTCTAATTGCAGGAAAAAATACCGATACGAATCTGCCTTCATAATACATTCAGAATTTTATAATTTTATATTATAGGGCTGTTTCAGAAAAAAAATATGTATGTAGGTATATAGCAGAAAGATTTAATAGTCACACAGATGCTCACATATCTTATTCCTATTCATAATTTTTGAGTTATAAAACCTCATCATTTTTTTTAATACTAATATGGTTGTGTCCCAGTCTATAAACATTTTGCTATGTTAAGAATCATAGGGCTTAAGGAAAATTGCTACAGCTTCATTATAATTTGTCCTGCTAAAAATCTTTTATTGTCTTATTTCAGATATGTATAATTTTATGTCAGTGAGGAATCCACTGTGACTGGCTGGGATCACAATTTTCAGCATTAATCACACTGTAAACCTACATGAGCTTAAGCAGAAGTAATTATAATCACAGAGTATCTGAGCCTTAATGAAAAAAGAATCACATAGCTTTCCCCCAAAATAAAAAGACTGCATAATAGATATGTTTCAAAAAAACCAACTGGAGTCAGTGGTCCAGAGTTCTCTCTATTTTATAAATTTATATAGAGCACTATCCTATACAAAATTAATATTGCTGCATGTCACCTAGGTGGTTTAGGAAATGACAGAGCAATTTTCAATGATTAAAGTTTGTATGTGTATGTATGTTTGTTACTTCTTAAAATAAAATATCTATACATCTAACATATGATGTTAAATTTCCCGTCCACTTGTTCAAATTGTACATATGATTTAATTTGATGTGAGAGGATAACAAGAATATTTGGCAAATGTAACTGAATTAATGTGATTAATTTTAACCATTTGAGTGGTGATTTTGGCTTTTATAAAAGCTATCACTTTTTTTTATAAGCTTAGAAAAAAATGGGGGGTATTTTCAGTTGCTACTTCAATGTTAAGTGTATAGAAAATACATTCCAGAATAATTGCCAGATTGTTTTTTTACTGGTTTTTCTGTATTGTTTTAATTAAGATTTTAAAGATTCTAGAATTTTAGTTTAATAATCTCACAGGCAGATCGAGGGTGTAGAAAGGGAGTCTTGCCTGCATTCTCCAAAGCTTTTCCACATGTCACACTTATTCACTCCCTAATTGCTGGAAGAGTTTTACATGAAGAATTCAAAGGCTAAAAGATTGTTTTCTGGAACGGCATGATGGGAAAGCACTCCACCTTAGGAAAGAGAGAGGAGAGTCCTGAGGGTATGGGTGAATGTTAGCAGCAGGGACGAAGGAAGAGAAGCATTCTGAATTTCAGAAGCCTGAGCTAAGGAAACCTTCCGGACCTTTTCTAGATGCAAAAAGAGAACCTCCGGTCACTAACCCCAAAAGCCCGTGTACCATTTCCTGATCTGTTAGAAAACTGAAAAACAAAACAAACAAACAATCAAACAAAAACAATTAAGGCCAGAAGTAGCTGCTTTATTTTAAAGCCCGAATTTAAATTCATGACCAACACAAATATTTTTCTGTCTGGTCGATAACCATCAGAACATTTTTTTTTTTTTCCTGTGGATGCGTCTGTGTCACACACATCTTTATTCAATTAAAAAACTTTACTTTCATCCAGGTTAAACTATGTGTTTACCGAAATCTATGTTATTAATCTGATTAATTTGTTCTGCCACCATGAAAAAGGTAAAATGGTACTTATAAAACTCAGCGATGGACGACTGCGGCACCAGACAGGCTGCCTTTGAAATCCCTTTTCTTCCTCCCTTCCCCCACTAATGGATTTAAGATGATTAAATTGCAAAAGGCAGGACAGAAAGGTGATGTTTTGACAAAATGAGCTGGGTTGTTTGGAACCAGCCCTGGAGTAGGAGCTCTTACTTGGGGGCCTTGTGGATTTCTCGCTAATGCAGATAGAACTTCATGATATATTTAAATCCTTTTCCGCAAACATTTCCCTGATTTGTTGCCAAGCCGTCACTGAATTTAGTAATCCAGACAGATTACCAGAGGGGGCCTATTTTTAGGGCCCTTCTGTTGCTGCGGCAGTTGCTGCTGATCGGATTACAGCTCTATCCCACCCATGTAAAATGTATTGATGCTTCAAGAGAAACCTGCACTCCACTCCTGTAATTACAATGTCAGGCTCATAGCTAGATATTTCTCTCCGAATTTATTTTGTAGCTCCGCTGTGGCTAATCCATTATTAACTCATGAGACGGTGTGTTGTTTTGCTTTTAGTTTTGCTCTGTGCCTAGCAGTCTAGCTCCCTAGTGCGTGGTGTGTGTGTGTGTGTGTGTGTGTGTGTGTGTGTGTGTTAGGGGGAGGTTGGGTGGTAGTAAGTGCATACCATGGGTCACAGAGGACAAATATAATTTTTCTGATTCTGAGGGGCTAAAAAAAAAAAAAAAGCAATCAGACATTCTTTCAGCTATAAATGACAATACCTCCATCTAGTGGTGAGTAGGACCTCTAGCATTTCCTTGAGGAAAAATGAGGTTTGCAAATTGGTGTTTTGCCTTTACCTTCTCGGCGGCGTGTTGCTAAGAAGCTTAGATGCTGCGTTCTTCCAACAGATCGCCCAGTTACAGCGGACCCCACACCGCTGTCTTTGCCGGGGACAGAACACAACTGCTGACTTCTGAGTACGCCAGCCCCAAGTGTCTTAGATAGCTGGATGAGTAGTTCGTTTTTCAGAATATTTTTCATGAGTTTTTGCAATGCATTGTATAGGAAGCAGTTAGAAACCGTAATAAAATTACAACGTGAGCTAATTTTATATGAAGTTTTTCTCTAAGAAGTAAATTGCTTCAAAAATTATGAATCTTCCATAAAATGGTCTTCCATCAATTTTATGGCATTGCACAAGTATTTATTATACATACACAAGCAAATCATATTTTTCTTTCAAAGAATATAGGTTAACGGAGAATGTAGAGTGGTTTTGGTTTGATTTTGTTTATTTAAATAGATCTTGCAATACAAAACAATGATAGCTTTTTAAAACTCTCTTCGCTTCGTTTTCTTATTTGAATGCAAATTTGATATGGTTTTCACTAATGTTGGACTCATCACCAATTTTAAAGCTTGTAGTAGCAAATACTTTTACGTAAACGTTAACTACGTAGTCATCGTGCGAAAGTCAGGCCAAGCTGGTTAGTAGGCGCTCAGCACTGCCACCAGGGGGCAGCAAGAGCTCGACCCTTGCTTTTGTCCTTCAAATAGCAAAATTAGCAGCTTTAGTCAATTGCAACTTCTTTCCGTCTCTTCCTCGTTCTCTTTCCTCTTTGCTTTTCCCTCCCTTTCTTCCCCCGTTTTTTTCTTTTCTTAATTCTATTCTTCTCTATCTTTTCTTTTCCCCGGATCTGTTAGCTGCAGGCCCAGGACAACTCGGGGACCAGATGGGCACCTTCTCCAGAGCTTCCACAGGTCTGGAAGACCAGAGGCTGGGACAAAGCTCTGGTGGTAGTCCGCATCTCGGAGACAAAGGGTGCACTTTTATTTTTGCTTTAACCCTTTTATTCTTCCTTCACACCTTCACCCTTCACCTTTGAAATAAACCTTGCACACCATTTCTTGCTTGTCTCCTCCAATTTTTGCTGTTGTTGTTCCAGACAAGAAAGAGCTGGAATGCTTTTGTTTAGCTAGCCATTTTTAAAGGAACTAGTCATCAACATTTCCAGTACCCTGTCTGACTTTCTTCCTGTAGTCCTAACACTAGCAAACGTAGCAACAGCAATGAAGCCAAAGCGTTTGTGTATTAGCACATTTATGAGATGATCTCGTTTAATCACCTTAACTTAACTGTCATTACTTATGTATACGGAGGAATAAACCGAGGAGGATGCTTCAATGAAAGTAATTCAGAAACTGGAATAAGACGAGATGCATGCTCTCATGCAGTTTAAATTCTAGAAAGACATGACTTGAGCAGGTAAATAAAAGAATCATAAATTGGGAAACTGTTTCATGAGAAGGAAAACGCATTATAAGTAGATAAATTAGTGGCCTCGTTATGGCAGTAAATACAAACTGGATGTTTCCTGTATACAGTCACATGTTACTTAACTATGAAGATGCTTTCTGAGAAGCACCCTGTGAGGACATGCCTCTGCTGTCACCAATGCAGGCCAGGGCCTGTGGACAGATGCCTGTCATGTGATCCCTGACATGACGTGTGTAAGTTACGGAGAGACTTGCACTCAAGGTCTACTGTCTTGCTTTCTGAGTTGTTTTTCAGCTCCGCTCCTTTAGACTTCTTGCACATAATCTTTCTTACACTTCACATTCTTTCTGTGTACATTGTCCTTAGTCATTCCTCACATTTGGCAGAAAAAAAGGTTTTTGTCACCTTTGGGTAAAATACATTAAAATATACTTCCCTGAACCAAAATCTTCTTGGGCAAAATATCTATAGGCTCAGTGACATATTCAAAGAGAATAACATTATTCCTTCATAACATTATTCTTTTATAAAATATACTCTATGGTGCTCAAACTTACTATTGATATGATATCCTGAAAAGTAAACAAGACACACAACAAAAGTAGTGATATTTGAAATAATACAGAAGGAACATAGACCTAATCTGGACTCAAAACAGCTGTTTCACTGAATGATAGAATTTCAATTTTCTTTTCAAATTAAAACTCTAAAGTTTTTTAAAAAGAGTCACAGCTTGAGGATAATCAATGCCTTCACTTATTTTTGGACTTGTAATGCATAAGAATAAGTACAATATCAAAACATATATTTTAATTTTATGTTACACAAATACTTCTAAGTGATATAAAACACAATATTCTGTAAATCATCACCCTACTTAGGGACAATCAGATTGTCTAACTAAGACTTTCCAAATTTGACATGCATGATTAATAACCATATGAGAACATTATTTAAAGAATATGTGGATTTCAATACCCCTAGGACATGGGGGTCTGGCACATACCTGTTAAACATTTATTGAATATCTTAATAAAGGAGTGAAGATCAATATTTCTTAGGTGGACAAAGCTACATATGTCTCAGGACTAGGAATATTCATTTTGAGTGTAACCATTCAATAATATTTTTAGAGCCCTTTGTACCTTCTAGCAACTGCATTACATTCTGGAAGTTCAATTCTAAGAAACACCTCTAGCATTCTAATAGAGAAAATACATTAAAAACTATGTTTAATTTCAGTTACTGCCAAACTCTGAGAAGAATTGCACAAAACAGGTGAACAGAAGAGGATGATTCATTGTTGGGAACTGGCATCTAAAGTAATAAGCTAATCAGCTACTGAAGGACTAAAACACTGTTAACAAGATTCTAATAATAAATTTAAGTATTAGTGAAGCTGAAATTTATGTTCATTCAAGTCAGATTGATACAAAGCAAAATGATGAGCTCAAACTGGTAATTTATGATATGAGGAATAAGCATGCACTTCCCATGCCCTCTCACCTGGAGGACAACAGAATCGAGCACTTGGGATTCTGTCATGAAACAGGTATGTAAATTTGATAAGATTGTGTTCATGTTAATTTCTTGACTATAAACATTTACTGACTTTGGAAGAAAATGTGCTTGTATTCTGAAAATTCATGCTGAGATATTTAGTGAGAGAGAAGCATTCTGTTTAAAAATGATTTCTAAGGGCACCAGAAAACAAAAGTGTGTGTGTGTGTGTGTGTGTAAAAAGACAGATAGGATAAATGTGAAAATCAGAGAATCTGATGGGCCAGCCAGATAGCTCAGTAGAGTAAAGCATCTGCATAGGCAGAGACCAGTGGTCTATATTTGATCCCTGGCATGCCTTGCTGGGTTGTAGACAGATTGTGAGCTCAAGGTCTATTGCTCTGAGATATGATTGAGACTGTGGTGTGTTGAGATGGTGGTTGAGCCTGGCCATGGTAGTGCGTGCTTATAATCCCAGTGCTTGGGAGGCTGAAAACAGGAGAATCACTATGAGCCAGATCTACATAGTGAGACCTTGTACAACCTGTAGACCCTGTCCTAAATTCATAAAAAATAATTTTAAAATATCAGAAGATCTGAAATAAAGGTGTATTCTTCTTGTGATTTTAATATAAATTTTCAATTCTTAAAACTAAGAAAAAAAAAAAAAAAAGCAAATTCAGTGTTTTTCTTTTTCTTTGTGGCACTGCAAGACAAGGAAAAACACCCCAGAACAACATCCAGTATTTTAAAGCAGATTTATTTATGTTGATGGGCACTGATTGGGGTCATTACCAGAATATCAGGCCCTGATGTCTGGTGCTCGAGGGCTTATACAGGATGAGCAAGCAGGAAGAACAGGGACAGAATGTCATCTCAGTTGGGATTGGTTTATACAAAGTGCATCACAGTGACGAGCCAATTCTAAGAGCCCAGAAATAACCAGAACTGCAACAGGAGCTACTACCTGGGCGGTTAACAAACTGAAGTATACTGATGTGGGGTGGGAGTCTGCTACATTCCCCCTTTTAGTTTGACTGGCCAATCTTTCCTGGGCATGTGACATGTGATCTTTTGTGACAAGGCCAAAGGAGAAGCGATAATGATAGAATCGTCAGTAATCTTAGCATGGGCTCCAGCCACAGCTCCCAAGGCTGCCTTATTAAAGAGATTATTTTTCTAAGTTGTTTTAAGAAAGACACATAAATTAGGCCTTTCTGTTCCATAAATTACTCTGGAAAAAGAGCAACAGAATCAATCTGATTGAGGGGAGTATCTAGTTGTCTTGGGCACTCATCAAATCTTGGTGAAGTGTTTGAGTGGAGCAACTGTCGATAGAGTGTAAAGCAGAAACCCAGCTAGCAGGAGGTGGGGAAGCAAGGACTGGGGTAGGCATCCTGAAAAGACACAGAAATCAAGGGTATAGGGATGAAGCAATCCTGTGAACAGTGCTCTGAGGTTTTAGCCATGTGTGGACTAGTCAGTGTCCAGCATGAGCAGAGCAAGCTTTTGAGCACTTTGACCCTTCAGTGTGAACCTCAAAGGAGGTAAAGTTTGCAACAGATCTAATTCTGAATTTCTGTAACTTGTAGAAGTAGTTAATATGTACCTGGAGTATAGATATGCATGTGAATATCTAACACATTGACATAACTGGTCTTTTAAGTGGCTACAAACTATTTCTAGCATTTCTAGAGGTGTGGGGCCTGTATGGTGCATGTAGTTTTTATTTAAACTGGTTTTTCGGGTACCTCTACTACAAATTCAGACCCATTATCACTGCCAGTAATCAAGAGCAGGCTGTAAGTAGTGATGATATTTTATAACAGGATCCTCACAAACTTTTGTTGCCCTCTCAGCTCAGGTAGAGAATGGCTCAGATTGACTTCTGTGTGAGCCCCACAGTTTTGTATGGGTCCAGGGCCAGTGAAACAGATGCTGAAGCCTGAACTGGTTGCAGGGGTATGAGGGCCCTCGGTGTGGCTTGAGCTTACAGAACAAATGGTAGGCATAGGTCTGGCTTGGATCTTCCAGGAATATTGGGTAAAGATTTTCTGAATTGGGTTGCTGCTTCAGTCCATCTGCTGATGGGGCTTAGGCTTCTGCACTGGACTATTTTGTGTCATTGCTGGCAGGATTCCAAAGAGCAGCAGGAAGCAGTGTGTTGTGCGAATCATCCCAGCAGAAGAGTTTAGCCAAAATAGTTTTGTCTAAGATAACCACGGCTTATCTAGCCTGTGATGGCCCTTATTCCTAACAAATCTACTTTCATTCATAAAACAGGATATACTCAGCATCTGTCAGTGGGTGCATTTTTAAGAACAATTAATCCCAGTACCGCGTGCACCTGGACAGTTTCATCTCAGTCTAAGTGTACCTTGTCAGCTTTCTTGACCAGAAAGAAAGTGGCTGTTAGAGGTCAGAGGCAAAGTGGGAGGGCAAGCCTTAGCAACTGGATGCAAGTACTTACACAGGTAGGCCACGGGGCATCCCCAGGGGCTGATAGCCTGAGTAAGCATCATTGTTTCTGTTAATTTATAAGATCCAGATTTTAAGAAATTTGTGGAAGTTTCATTTTTTTCCTTTTTCTCTCCCCAATTTCTGTCAGATGTTATAGCATAGCTATTGTGCTTCTCCAGAAGGCAACTTGGGTGCATCAATCAAGTGTAGTGAAGAGGAAACACATTTTTGCACCTCTGAGAGGCTGAGTTCAGATCAGTTAACCTTTGAGTCCAGAACTGGATTCTTCTTGAAGACAAGCTGCCCAACAGGAGCCAACTGAAGGCAGAAGGCATTTTTGGGTGCACCAGCAGGCTGTGGGCAGCAGAAGACTAAGGCCAGGTATGCAGAGAGCAGCTGAGAGGGCACTGGTAGCTCGGAGATCCTGAGTTGGCTTCATAGGCAGTAGAGGGATATTTCAGCAGTTTCACAGCCTATAAACATTTCATGGTTTCAAAAGTTCTGGATTGTGGTTGAATTTCTGGCTGAGTCTTTTGTGGCATGAGATACTATTAATGTAGATAAGCGTGGCCCTAGGATGGAGTTTATAGTGACAAAATAATGGAGCTGGAAGGGACAGAAAAACAAGTTGTCTCAGAGAGGCCAAATCTGTTGTCAGAGCCTCCCTGAAATTGGTAGAGTTCTCAAACCCCGTGACAATTGAATGACAGTCCAAAACAGAGCATGGGTCAGGAACTGCAGCATGTAAGGTGAGGGCTGCGCTGTCACTGGCGTGGAGATCTTGTGCAAGGTGATCAGGCCAGTATGTAGCTGGATGTCTCTTTATGTTTCCTGTGACAACTGACAGCAATAATCATTGTAGTGAGACAGCATGATTGATGGTCAAGCCCACAAAGAGAGTCTTTATGCCTCTGGGAGGAAAGTTTTCAGAACTTTGTGATTGTGGTTATCTGTCTCAGATTGATGCAGACGTCTCTTTCTTTTGGGAAAAAAAAAAGTTCAAAGTACTAAATGCAAGGGTGACTGACTGGCTTGGTAAGAAGGAAACATTTTTTTCCAGAACTGGAGATTGAACTCAGGCCCTTGCGCTTGCCAGGGAAGTGCTTATTCTACGGAGTCATCTCCCCAGCCCAAGAAGGAGATGTTCTGCCAGGCTATAAGTTTGTGCCTGGCAGAGGGTGAGGAACAAGAGTCTCAGTTGCCCTGATGATAATACTTTTTGATAGAGGGAACTTCTGAAGGCAGGGTTTTGCCTTGTCTACCAGGAAAGTCATAGGTTTGTGCTTGACTTTTGCAATGACTGAGGACCCTCAGGGGTCCAATTTGATAAAACTCAGTTGGTCTTATCTATTCAGACCTGACAGGGGCAACTCATTTGTCAAGGCCAACAATCCAACTTTTTTCTAGTCAACATGTGAAACTCAAAATGAATTACTGACAGTCGTCTCAGGGGGACATTAAATGACGCCACCTAACTAAGATGGGCATGTGAGTGGAAGGCTCTGGATGGAGGGGATTTGTGGCCAAATATAGGCAATGGCTAGTGGGAACCCGTACAATTGGCCAGAAGTAGATGAGCCAGGAATGGACAGTGAAGCTGTAGGTATTGGTAACAACTGTGGTAGTCGGTGAGGATGCCACAGCAGAATTATCAGGAAGAATAGGCCTATTTCCCTTTTTTTTCTCTTTGAGAAACTGGGAGTAATTTGGTTTCATTTTTAACACCATAGAAGCTCCATGTCCTACAGTCAGGGACTGTGGGGCTTAACTACTTAGATCCATTCTATTTCCTATGGTGTTGTGTATCCCTGAAAGATGGCGCAAGAGACAAAGTGTGTGTGATCCTCAGAGGGAGTCTATTTGGACGCCCGCCTGGCCACATGCCTCATGTGGACTTAGAGGGTCCTAGGCCTCCATTGTGACATATGCTGATCATCACAGAAACAAAGATGAGATCCCAGTCAACCACCGTGCCATATCGGGGTTGTCCAGTTTTGCTACACAGAGAGAGCTGTCTATTGCTTATGCTCTCCATTTACTGACTGACATATTCATTCAGCAGGCTCTCAGAGGTTAAATTTTCTTTCTTCCTTTCTTTTGAGGGGGCCTTAATGAGTAAGAGTTGATTAAGCTGTTCTTCTGCACAAACTGAGCAGGACTGACAGACTGACTGACTGAGATGTCCAGTGGTGTTACTGGAATCAGGAAGACAGACAGACAGACAGTGTCCTTCTTAGATTGTGTCCTCCTTCCTTTAGTGTCCAATGTGAACTACTCAACTTGGAAACCTGGAATCCACTGCCTGACATCTGAGAGGACTTGCAATATGTGGAAAATGCAACTTCCCTGCAGAACTCAGTGAAGTTCTTATACCATACCCAAGGGCAACAACTGGTGACAAAAATGGTCAGCATGATAGGTCTTTCTGAACAATTTAGCAAGCAGGAATACTGGCCCCTCACTTTTTCAGTACCCTTTCTGGACTATAGTGCATGTCCCAAGGTCACGAAGATATGCTGAATTTCTGACGACTTTGGAGACTGTGGGGTACATGTGTATGGGCAGATATAAAGATTTCCTACTGTACCCCACATTCACAGAGCCTATTTGACATGCACCTTGTCCCCCACCAAAAATAAGGCTATGCTGAGCCTTTGACAGCTTCGAGGTTTTGGTGCCCCCAAATGCATCAGGAACCCTTGCTGGCCCATGCCCTGCCCCACCATCATGGGAGCCTTGCTGACCACACATCACCCCACCCCCACCATCGTGGGATTCCATGGAGGGGGCAAACAAATGACCAGCACTTCTAACCGTTTGGGGATAGGATATTGCACAAAATTTTAGTATGTGGTAGACATAGATAGCGTCCCTGATGCTTACTGGTGGCCAGGTGTCACTTGTAGGACTGAGGTACTATTCCTTGATATCCACCCTGTAGACTCAGATAGAATCATGACCCATACGGTGCAGGAGAAGTCCCTTTGCGGAGTATGCTTATGGGAATATTTTGCTGCTGTGTACAAAAGATGCCTGAAAGACTGCTTTATGGGAATATTTTGCTGCTGTGAACAAAAGATACCTGAAAGACTGATTTTGTATAACTCTCATTCTCCTGTGTTTAATCATTTGCCCTGTTTAGTAGGTTCTTTCCATTCTCATTCATGGAGTTGTGGTCATTTTGCTCCCCTTCTAGAATATCTTTTAGTAGTCTTTGTAGGATTGGTTTTGTCATCATGAAATTTTTAAGTTGTTCTTTGTCATGGAACTATTTCACTAGTGCATTATACTTGAAAGAATTTTGCAGAGTATATCAGTCTGGGTTGGAATTTGTTTTCTTGTAAGACTTGAAGTACTTTGCTCCATACTCTTCTTGCCTTGATGGGTTGTGAAGAGAAATCTGCCATTATTCTAATGGATTTTCCTTTAAATATGATCTATTTCTTTTCTTAGTTGACTTTTACTGTTCATTATACTGAATAGTATAATGTTCCTGTGCTGAATTTCTGGGAACTTCATTATTATATTCACTGAATATCTGATTGTTTCCCCATATTTGGGAAGTTTTCTGCTATTACTTCCATCCGTATTCTTTTTTATAACATTTGTATTGACTCGTCTTTCTCATTGATGCCTATTAGTCTCATGTTGTTCATCTTTGCATCATCATGCAGGTATTGAATTATTTTTGCTGCATCCTAGTTTTTTTTTTTTTTTTTTTTTTTTTTTTTTTTTTTTTTTTTTTTTTTTTTTTTTTTTTTTTTTTTTTTTTTTTTTTGTGCAAGGTCTCACTATGCATACAACCCACATTCATAGTGATCTTCCTGCTTTTTGCCTCCCATGTGCTGGGATTACAGGCGCACACCACCACACCCGGATTGCATCGCCGGCTCAGCGCACCCGAAGGTGGGGCCGGTGCGGCTTGGGGAACCAAGGATCGAACACTGGTCCCTGCGCTTACCTAAGCAAGCGCTTAGTCCGCTGAGCTATACCGCCGGCCCTCATCCTAGTTGTTTTTAAGAGATCTTTGCTTACTTTTTCACTAGATGCAATGGTGTCTTTAAGGTCTAAAAGTCTATTCTCACTTTCATTCAAATGAATTTGCCAGCTTGTGTCTGAGGTTTTAAATTCCTGTATATCACTTTGGATCTGCTTCATGCATTCTATTTCTTTCCTATATTGTTTATTCTTTGAAGAATAAACAAATTCAATAAATCCCAAGCTAATTCAAACTCTTGGAACAAGGAATAAAAATGGTAAAATCACTGCACACCCTATCAAAATTCAGAAGATAATCAATACCTACTTACAAAATCTTTATTCTCATATGTTGGAAAACATAGAAGAAAAGGACAAATTACTAGATATACATGAACTACCAAAAATGAACGAAAGAAATATAAAAATTCTGGATAACACAATATTAGTCACTAACACTGAAAAGTAATTAAAAGCTCAGCAACAAAGAAAAGCTCAAGTTCTGACAGATACACAGTTGAATTCCATAAGGCTTTTAGAGATTTAACAATTCCTCTCAAACTTTTCAATGAAATTGAAAGGGAAACAATTTTTCACACATTCATTCCTAGAAGCAAGCACTACCCTGATATAAAAACCAGAGAAAGACCAAACGAAAAAATGAAAGCTATAAGCCAATTTCACAAATAAACATAGTTGCAAAAATCCTCAATAAAATACTAGCAAACAGAAAGCATAAAATCATCAAGTTTGTACAGCAATGCACACAAATCAGTAAATGTGATACTGACATATATCATCTTTACAGAGCCAGAGACAAAAGCTACATGTTCATCTCAATAGAGACAGAGAAAGCTTTTGACAAAGTCAAACACTAACACATGATAAGAACTCTATAGGAAATTGAAATAGATGGTCATTACCTCAATCTAATAAAAGCCATCCATGAAAAACCAAAGCCAATATCATCCTAAGTGAACAAAAACTTAAAGTCTTCACTTTAAAAT
>PVKA01035373.1:0-22674 GCA_004027165.1 Ctenomys sociabilis
AATCTCACCTCCAGGGTCCCCACTCCCTACCCAGTCACCTCCAAGTGACACCACATTGGAACTGGGAGTGGGACCTCCACGTTGGGATTTAGTTCTCCTGAAGATAAGAGAGGAAGACTTCTCCGAACTCGAATTTACTCGGGAGAATCCAAGGAGCATCATGATCTGCACGCAAGGCGGTGACAAGCTTTGGTGTCCCTGGGAGCGGGGTCACAGGAGCTGCTGGCAGGGCCCGAACTGGCGCCCACACCGGGAAAGCCACAGGCAGCAAGTGTCTCTCCAGAGCCTCTCACCGGAAGCGCTGCATCTGTGAGATGGCTCATGGTGGCCCTCACCACACAGACACGTGGGTGTGGAGGAGGGGCGGGCCCACAGGTGACCCTGGGGGGGCAGGACTTGCCCACCCCTGGCAGAGCCCAGGGAGCAGCTATGTGACAAGGAGCCCCGGCCCCGCCTGCTCTCCAAGCAGAGGGATTTGAGCATCTATCTGCCTGCACTGGCCAGTCCTGGGTCCCATCTCCAGGCCACAGTGACAGATTCCTACATGGTCACGAGCAGGCAGGCACCGTTCCCCATAGCCCCTCTGCAGTGAGGATCCGCCCCTGTTCCGTGGGCCGGGTGGTGGTACGAGTGGGCCTTTCTGTAACTCACCCAAAATGGAGCCGTGAGTGGCATGCACCTCTGCCCAAGGCGCACTGTGGCCTGGCAGAGGCTGACGAGGCTGTGGGTACACTTGTTTGCTGTCATGCCCCACACTGTGGATTTTATTTGTGGCTATTTACAGGCAAGCTCTGGCTAAGTAGCCCAGACTGGGCTCCAACTTGTGACCCTCTGCCCCAGTCTCCTGCTTCCAAGGAACTGGTGTTACAGGCAGCACCCCAAGCTCCATCAGTCTCTGTAAATCACCTCATCCGGGCCCCCTAGGAAGCTGGGCTGGGGCCCTCGAAAGACTCCGACTGTCTGTTCCAGAGCTTCTTTCTGAGGACTAAAAGGTTTCTCATTTACCAGGCTGCTTTTCCATGGAAAATACAGCTCCTAATGGACTTCCGCAAGTCTGCCCCCAGCTGACCACCAAAGGAAAACATTTACAGTTCAGTTAACTTGGGTTATGTCCCAATACGGGGAATAACTGGGTCAGGCCCCGGCCCCAAGACTCTGCCACCTTAACAGCCAGTATGAGCCGCTTGATTGAGGATAATGAATCAGACACAAGTGTCCACCGTCAGGGCCGAGCAGGCCGGGGCCACACGCTGCTTCTCCAGAACCTCACTGTTCGTGGGAGGCAGTGCCAGGCAGACCTGCCCCATGCTGCCCGAGCACGCAGCCCCACACCTGGAGCTGGGGGACTGGAAGGGCTGAGACCATGTTCCCGGGTGAGGTGCTCAAGGGCGGCTCCTTCTGCACCCAAGGCTGCGGTACCTTTGGTCCTTCCTCCTCAAACCTCAGAGCGGAGGAATAAGGAGAAAGGACAACTTGCCGGCCCACGGTGCTTAGCCACTGAGCTCAAAAGGTAAGGGTGCCCCTGAGCTGCAGGTCCAGATAGTAAGGCGGAGCAGAACTCTGTGGGAAGTGCCCCAGGTCCCAGGAGCACAGGCCCCTCCACGGCTGGACTTCTAGAATGTCTCTCGGCTCCAGGACCTCTGTCTGCCCAGGCCTCCCTCCATGGTCTGAATGAGTCAGGACTACGGGACAGATGTGGCTTGCACCCATCTCGGCCCTGCCTGAAGAGCTACTAAGCGAAGCCCCCACGGAGTCTTCTGAGGACTCGGAGCTCACAGCTGGGCTTGGAGCTGACGGCAGAGGAAGGACTCACCCACTGTCCCTGAGCTGGGGCGGTGACCTGCGCAGCTCTCCCCTGACTGCCAGCTGGCCCCAGCTGTCCACTGTGAATGTTTCCGACGTCTTCTTTCAAAGTGTGTCCTCTTGATGAGTTAATTATGCAAAAAGATTGTGTTTTAAGCCTTCCCAGTTTGAAGGCTTGTGTCAAACAAAATCCTTACACAGTACACAAGTCTTTTGGACCAAGATACAAGGACTGTGGCCTGGTAGCCAGCGCTGCCTGCCGGCTGCACGCCCACCAGAGCTGCCGCTTGCCGGATGCCAAGGGCCTCATTTGACGAGCACAAACTATGGAGTCTGCTTCCCACTCAGTCACAGCTCTTCCCAGCAGAGGCTGATGGGTGTGACGGGCAGTGCAGATGGGACGCTTTCAGGAAGGCGGCACCAGGAGCCCGCGGCTCTGGAGTGGGACAGCTGCCCCTCCCTGTTCTGGCAAGGTTGGCACAAGTTAGTCCCCTGGGTTCCCATAACAGAGTACCTGAGACCGGGCAATTGTAAGAATAGAAGTTGTTTTTCTTGAAATCCTGGAGGCTTCAAATCCAGCATCAGGAGCCCAGTTGGGTGAGGGTCTCTTGCCACCCCCTCCCAGGGCAGAAGGGCAGGGAGGGTGAGGAGACCGGGGAGCAGCGAGTTCGTTCTGCCCCAACAGCCTTGGCGACAGAGCACGCTCCTCCCTTCTGGCCAGAGTCACCGCTTCAAGTCCAGCCTGTGACACAGGATGAATGTCCCGACTCTGAAAGTTAGAGACCAGAAGTGCTTCAGACAGAATCCAGAATGTTGGCATGGACTGTACCACCTCTTAGAGCACCTCTGATCCACAAATTCAAAAATGCTCAGCAATCCAAACCTTTGAGCAGGGGTCATTTCAATTTTGGATTTGCAGATTAGAGATGCATAACCTATAGGAGGTATGATAAAATAGGCAGTGAATATTCCTACATTTTAATCATACAGTAAAAGACACACACTGCCATGAATCCTCCTGTGGAGTTTGTGTCTAGATCCGCCGCCCAAGCCTCAGGAAGTCATAGGTGGGGGGGCTGAAGGTGGCTGGATTAGGTATATTAATGTGGATAAAAGAACACGTGGGTTAGATTAAGGATGTGAATAACAGAAGTCCTTTATGGGTGTGAGTGACCCCAGTCGGTGGGCTTGTAGCTGGGAGGGAGCAGAAAGGGACAGAAAGGAGGCCAACTGACCACTGCTTGCTGCCTCCTGCCTGCCCTGCCATGGACTGCTGCCCCTGCCCCGCTGCCCTGCGAGGAGCGGTGGACTACGGGCTGAGTCCTCTACAAACTGCACCAAAATAACCTCAAAACCTGTGGAGAATGCCTAAGGCCGCCACGCGTTGCCTGCAACCTTCTGTGGAACGCTCAGCTCACTCCCCTCGCGCCGAGCACACGTGCCCCATCTGTGGCAGCTAGCCGATGTCTGAGGTGAGTAAGAGGTGCCCAGCTAATCCGCACAGGGACGGGCGCGGCTGAGGAGGCTTGCTGAACACTGAAGGCCCACGCTGCGTGCGAGTGGCTCCAGCCACTAGGCGTGTAGCCTGCGCGGAATGAAAAGGGAAAGGAAGACGGAGGCTCCTTCCTGCTCCTGTAGCGGAGCTCGGGTCTTCGTGTTCGCCTGGGATGTCGTCTCCTGGCCTCCAGCGCTCTTCGGGGTCATGGTATGGACTCCCGTGGACACTGCAGGGAGCTCCAGGCCTTCGCCCTGATCTTTCGGCCTCCGCCGCACAGCCCCTCTGCCCGCTTGCTCACCCAATGCACGTGACTGGCGTAAGCCTGCCTTGTAAACCCTCCTGCACTTACATGTGGCTTGCACAAAATCTGTCTCCCTGGTAAGCACTGGCCGACACACCATCATTCTGGCTAATGTGTCTTTTACTGTAATTGGTTTTTAAAAATGTAAACATTTGCTGTGTGCTTTGGTCACCCCTCACACTACCATGATACAAATTACATTTCGGCATGAATGTAACAGCAATCCAGCTGTAGGCTCCGGCCCCAAGCTTCTCGGGTCTCGCCATGGGGGAACCGGTTCATCTCCCCCCTTGGTAGCTTCAGCGGGAGACGAGCCCTCCTCAGGGCACACTGGTGGCGTGGGGAGCTGTTGGCTGCTGTGCTCAGAGGACACCGGCCACCCCCGGCACTCGCTGGCCCCAGGACCTCGTATAGGGGGCCCAAGGACCACCCTGCTCCCATCTGTGGGCTCAAGCTGACAGTGTCCGGTCCAGATCCAGGACCAAAGAGCACGTGTGCGGCCCTCTCCAACAGAGCAGCCGTGGTGTCAGAGCACAGGAGGTGGCAGTGAGACCCTGCTTGCTGCCCAGGCGTCCCCTGGGAGCCTCCCGAGCACGGCGCCTGCACGCCCCACGGAGTGGCCCCTAAGGTCCCTCCTGCTTCCAGGTGAGTGACAGGCACAGGGATGGTAAGTAACCCCCTGGGTCACCGCACAACACTCTCTCCTCTGTGCTCAGTGGTGCCTCCTGCAGACAGCCTGGTCTTGAGGTGCCCCGGTGACCCCAGGGACAAAGGCTACATAGCACCATGCATGAGACACAGGAAGAGCTGGCCCTCAAAACCCTGGGGACAGCCCCATTGGGGACACTGTGAACAAGGGTCACTGCCACGCACTCGCCCCGTCACATTCTGGAGCCCTGGTGGGGAGCGCAGCCTCCTGCCCAGGACAGCAAGTGTTCCTGATTCTCACAGCCCGTGGGGAGACACTGAGGATAAATCCCAGCCAGGCAGGGAGCCCCGGGCCATCTGGTCTCTGGGACAGCAGGCAAGATGGGTTCCCTGGGGCATGAACTTTGCCCAGACAGCAAAGGGAGGGTGGACCCCTGCGGCTGCTTAAGCCAGCAGGAAAGGGTAGATGACAAGGAGTCCTAGAGGAAGGTACACAGAGTGGAGGAAGTGTACAGAAGATGCAAAGCGAACCAGAAGTAATTATGGACATTTAACTCACTGAATGGGTTAAAAACATGAAGGACAGACAAAGGATGGACGAGTGAGCTGGGAGCCTGGCCTGGAAACACAGGTGCAGCTGGCTGGGCTCCCAGCTGGCCTTGGAGGGGGTGGGTGCTCGGTTCCCCTCCCCCAACGCCCCCAAGTTGGGCTCAGCGGGAAGGAAGGTAATGTAGGCCTCGCCCTTAGGTCAGTTTTCTCTCAGGAGCAGCTTGTGTCCTGAGACAGGAGGAGAGGCAGGATGGGCGGGGAGCCCCCAGTGCCAGGCCATGAGGGGCTCAGGGCAGCAGGTGGGGCCTGGTGGGCAGAGGCCCCCCAGCAGCCAGCTGAGGTGCAGGTGGCCGGAGGAGCCGCCACCTTTGCCCCTCCCCATTGATAGCACCGGTCCTGAGTCACCACTGTCCTCCCCCGTGCTGTCAGCCTCGGCTGGCTCAGTTTTCAAAACTTTTACAGTTGCTTCCTTCCTACTGTTCAGTCCGCTGACTCACCACGCCTGTCCGACACACCCTTGGGATCCGACCCGGAAGGCTGCTCCATGGGCCCGCATTTGAGATGTTTGGACTCAGGAATATACAGAAGATCGCTGGACGAAGAATGCGAGAAATGGAAGGCGTAAACGCGATCGAGGGGGTCCACGGCTCCTGGTGGCGCCGAACCTGCAAAGACTCGCAGGCGGCCGGAGAGAAGAGACGACTTACTGAAAGGACGGAGATGTCCACAGCTGACCCCAGCGAGGAGGGACAGGCACAGGGTGACGTCTAGCCACACCAACTCTGCGAGAGTCCAGCAGCGAGCGGCAGGTCTCCCTGAATAGAGGCTCCAGGGCGGAACACAGGCTGGGGTGCCGGGGTGGAAAGCAACTCCTTCTCAGAACCGATGTCCCAGACCCAGGCGGCTCCTTCCCTTGAGTTTCTAGAGCAGTGTGCTCCCCTGACCAGCCACACTAACCAGGACTCGCCTACACCTGGCTTTATTTCTGGCCCGCATGTCTTCTAAAAGCGTCACTGCCCGCCTCCTTCCGTCATCTCTACACTATACCATTTCCAGGCTTACTCTGTTTTTTCAGTTAATGCCCATCATAAGAGCTCTGTAGGCGGGCATCAGCCCATGACAGTGACCACGACACATTAAATACAGGACGTGCTGTGCACATTATGTTGCTCTGTGCTTGAATCCTCCGTCCACAACTAGAGAAAGCAGGTTTAACCGATCGAGTCCCCAGCCCCTCCACAGCTACTCAGCAGCCAGGTGGGAGGAGACGGCGGGTCCCGTGGGACCACTGGACCTGGGATTTCACCCAGAAGCTGTCTCTTTCGAATCCACTGAAGACTCAAGCGTGTGCTGACAGCCCCTGTGGCCCCCTCCCCAGCATCTAAGCAGATGGGGGAGGGGTCATTTCCTCTGCTGAGAGCTTACGAGATACAGTCTTTTTTTTTTTAATTTTAGGGAAAGTCTACAGGGTGTTCAGGGTCTCACTACTAGATGAAACTCAGTGATCCGCCTGTTTACAGCCTCCCAAGAGCTGGGATTACAAGGGCTCACCGCACGACCAGCCTCATTGTCATCTCAGCACACAGGCGGCAGGGGTGTTTGCCAGCACTTTAATCTGCAGGCACAATCTTAAAACTCGCAGGAAATCAGTTTGTTTACACCAAACACCCTGCTCTGGCCCCATCCAACCAGCTGCCTACCAGGGGCCACAGCTCCTGCCTGGATCCCAGGGTTCCTGCCCCTGCCAGGCCGCCCCAGCGTTGCGAACCGTCACTGGCTTTGCCGGCACTGGCTGGTGGTGCCCTCTCTGCTGCACCCCGGTTCCACTGCTGCCCGTCAGCCATGACTGCGAGAGCGGTGAATTTGGTGGGCTCACCCTGGGACCACCCTGGGACCGCCCTGGGACCACCCTGTGTCCACCCTGTGTCCTCCAGGTTTTCAGGGAAGGCTGCCATCGCCCGGCTGTGATTCCTGGTCTCTGCCTGCCCAGAGGGCCAGCCTTCCTGACACTCCCACATGTCTTCCTTGCTGATGTGGCTTTGACCCCCGGACATGGAGCCCGGGGTTTCACCGGCCCAGGTGTCACTCCAGAGGGAATCTCTGACAGCATCACCAGCAGGGTGTGTGACCCAGGGTAGGGGTCACAGAAAAGCACTCTCAGGGGCAGCTCCTGCGGAGGGGTGCGGGGAACAGAACCCAGCCCTGCAGCTGCAGCCCCCACCTGACCCCTTCCTGCTGAGCAGAGCCTACTTCTTAGAGCTCGCTTCGAGGAGGCAGATGCAGCCACTCCTCCGTGGTGACTCCGTGGTGACTCCGCACAGCTGCACACCTCCGCCTCGACCACCCAAGACAGCCTCACGCGTGCTGTTCCAGGGGTCAGGGGTCACCTTGGCCAGCCTCAACCGCCCTTATCTCCGGCATCAGCAGAGAGCAATCGAGGCCCATAGTTAAATGCAGGGCTCTGCCAAACAGCAGTGGGGACGTGGGGCCCAGCCCCCAGCTGGACTGCCGTCAAGCCCTGTGCCTCCAACCTGCTCTGCTGTCCATCTGCTTGTGCGCCGGGGCTCCCAGATGCAGTGCCCGCCTTGGCCAAGCCCAAATCGGAGCCATTAGCCAGGAAATTGCTGTAATGGGAGCTCCGGGTGGCTCACCAAGGGCTGTTCTCACCCCGGAAACGTTAAGTGCGTTCAGTGCCTATCTCCCGCTCTGTGGGATTTGGGCCATTCGCGGGTCCTCCTGACCACGCAGCTAGCAGCAATCACGAGCGACGGGGTTTTGAGGCTGGGGAAGTAGAAGTGATCAAGGCAACCCTGGGGTGAGGCAGGTGCATGCCTTGGGAGCCCGGATTTCAGGGTCAGACGCTGAGGGCAAGGTCTGGCTCACCGTGAGGCTTGTCCCGGCAGCACCGCAGTCCTCAGGTTTTCACCTCGCGTCTCCATGACATAATGGCGACCTTGTTCGGGTGCTTTCGAGGGGTCAGTGAGGTAATGCATGAAGCGAGCTCATGCTTCCCAGCACGCGCGCACGCATGCACGGCCAATCACTGCCACTTCAAAGAGCCACACACTCACTGCTTTATTCGTCAAGGCAATGATTCGTCTCAGGGAAAGCGCTGGGCAAGTGCTCAAGGTGGAGCACAGAACTAGGCACGAGGAGATGCCAGTCGCGGGGCCCCTCGGGTGTGGGGACACACGGGCGAGGGCTGGCGCCTCGGGAGGAGCCGAGCAGAGGCGGAGGGGCTGCGGGCTCTCTGGGCCCGTGCCTGCAGGGATGGGCCCTCACGTGGGTGGCCGGACAGCAGGGATTTCTAGACAGGAAGTGCAGTCGCATCTGTGTGCTTTCAGGAGCTCCCAGGTGGCCATGAGACAGAACGCGCAGCAGCCTCTGGGGGCAGGCGCTGCTTCTCACTGGCCACGCTGGCATCGAGACGTGGTGTGCCTGAATCATTTTCCTCCTCCGGGGGCAAGATGCCAAACACCCACGACCTGAAGGAGGACAGCCCAAGGGCCTGAAGAGGAGGGTTGCTCACCTTCTGGCTGCTGGAAGCAGAGAGAAAGGAAGACCAGGGAGCCTTCCAGGCCCCGCCCGGACCAGCCCCGGCAAGTTGGCGAAGACTTCGTCCAATCACCTTCCGCAAGCCTGCCCCAGCCCCAGGGAGCGCGTGCAGCTCGGGGACAGAGGCAGCGCCAGAGCACAGTGGTGAGCAAGTGATTTCAGGAGGTGATGCCAGCCCTAGCTAGACACTGCCCGGCTGGCACAGGAGAGGCATCGAGGCGAAGCAGGGCAGCGCACAGAACCAGGAGGCCCAGGACAGCTGGCCGCACAGTGCACCGGACAGAAGCGTGCAGCCAAACGTCCCTAAGTCTGCATAGGAGTCCCCTTGGGTCGCAGGCACAGGCTGACCCCACCCTGTTTCACGTTCTGACTGCCTATCTCTCTGGCCTTTGTATGGCTTCATACACACCAGCTGCCCCGTGAGCAAGGACCACGCTTCATCTGCGTCTCGTGTCTCTCCTGCTGACTGAAGGAGCGCAGCCCCACTTTAGAGGAGTCGGGTTAATGCGCAAGTTACTACTGCCAGTAGCGAGAGAAGGGGTCTCACGCTGGGTACCACAGGCACTAAAAGGTCAATAAGAGAACATATGAGTAAACAGTTCCATGCCAAGAAGTTTGTTGATTTTAGTGACATGGATAAATTCCTTAAAGATGCTAAAAACGCCCCCACTGAAAACTAATACATCACCAGAGTCAGCCTTCATTTATTAGAGAAATTAAAAACTAATGCGTGCCCTTCCCTCAAAAAAATATAAAGCCCAGGTGGTTTCCCTAGCAAGTACCACAAAGGGTGGTATTCCGGCCACTCCTCTCGGATGCCCCGAGACGTGGTTGAGACTGGGTGTGGTGGCACACCTGCGATCCCAGGGCTCAGGAGGCTGACAACAGGAGGATCAGTACAAGCCCAGTCTATGTAGTGAGGCCCTGTAGACCCCGTACTAAATACAGGGGGGAAAGAGGTCAAATTCCTAAGCTTGGTAATGGACCCCTGTAGCAAACCCACAATTAGCATAACTAAGGATGAAAACCTAGAGGCCCCCCTAGAAAGGCAGCCAGGTCCCTCGCACCACTCCTGCTCAGCACTGTACATGAGGAAAAAGAAAAGGAAGCACACCCTGGAAACTGGCTCCATTCGCAGGTGACATGAGTGTCTCCGTAGAGAATCCCCAAGAGCTGAACGGGGGCGCTTCTGGAAGTGGCAAACAAGGCTGCAGGACATAAAGCCACCGTACAAGCCCACCTGCTCCTGCTCTGCCATTAATAAACAACAGAAATATATAATCAAAGCACAGCAGCATTGCATCAGCATGCAGTAATGACGCTTGGGCATAAGTCAAATAAAGTACATATGGGTTATGTACAAGGAAAACTATAAAACCAATAAATCAAAGATCTAATAGCCGAGAGGTCCCACGTTCATGGATAAGAAGATTCGCTGGGGTTAAGTTGTTGTATATTGTTCTTCCCAACTTTTGCCTGCAGATTGGAAACCACCTCAGGGCAGTAATTGCTACACTGTGTCAACTTGGCTAGATGGCTGGGCAGTTTTAGGCCTTGGGCCTCGGGGCCTACCCTGTGGGCTGGGGCCTGCTGGGCTGGTAGGGCCGCGCAGAGCGACTCAGCGCAAAAAGGGCAAGTGAAGCAGTTAAGGGAGGGTTTGGGGGCCCCACTTCCTTCAGACTTCGCAGGCAGCTTGGCCTGCACCGCCCAGCTCCCGGCGCAGATTCTTCGGCCTTCCGATTCAGCTGGTCACAGACCCATCGACCAACTGTAGAGACCTGCACGGCACCCTGCAGGGAACTCCAGACCCTGGGGCTGAGTCCTCGGTCTCGGTGTGCAGACGTCCCTGCACGCTGGCCCATCTTGTAACTTCTTATACATTTGTACGTAGCGTGTTACGTCTGCTCCTCTACTAAAACCCTGACTAATACACTCAGCCAAAATCCCAGACAGTAATTTTGTTGACATTGACAAACTGATTCTAAAGCTTAGATGGAAAAGCAAAACACAAATCAGTCAAATAACACTAGAGAAAGAATGGAGCCGAGAGCAGGCGGGCAGCACCAACCTCAGCCTTCCGATAAAGCTGCACCATGGGTACAAGGAAACACAGAACAGCACGGCTCTGATAAAGCACGTTTTTTTTTTTTGTTTGTTTTTTTTTTTGGCCTTTTTGAGACTGGGCCTCATTATATGGTTCAGGTTGGCCATGAGTTCCCTTTGTAGCCCAGGGTGGTCTCAAACTCACAACAATCCTCCTGCCTCAGCCTCCCAAGTGTTGGGATTACAGGTGTGTGCCACCGTGCCCAGCCTGGAAAAATGATTTTTAAACATTTTAAATGATTTTTAAAGAACAGAATAAAGATCCAGAAAGAGACATAAAAAGAATACATAGTCAATTGATCTTTGGTGAAAGTAGTTCAGTGAAGCAGTCTTTTCAACAATAAATCTAAAGACACAGAATTTATATTTCAGAAAAATTAATCCAACACTGACTAGATACCTACACGTGAAGATTCAAAGCCATAAGCGTCCAGACGGCGCGGTGGGAGGAAAGCTCTGCCCCCCCCCCCCCGCCAGGCAGGGGCTAAGTGCTTCGTGCTCACTTCCCAGCGAGTGTGATACTTGGAACAAGCATTTGGACAGAACCCAAAGCGTAAAAGCCACGAAAGGAAATACTGGTAAGTGGGACCTCACTTACCAGTGAGGAATTCTGCAGAAAATGTAGTGAAGGGTGAGACCAAGAACAGAAGTCACGGGGAGTGGGAGAAAATACTTGCAAAGACAAATGTGATGAGCGGCTGACGGCTTAAATAGGCAGAGAATTCTTAGAGCTTGACCACAGGGAAGCGAACTGCATGGCTGCAGAGTGGAACAAATGTTAAGCAGATACGTCACCAGAAGAGAAACAAACATGGAAATGCGCTCAGCGCCCCTGTGCTAGGAAGACTGAAAACTGAAACAGTGCAATACTACTATTAGAACGAGATCCGCCTACAAAGCAAAACTGTAAAAGCCTGACAACCCCAGTGCCGATGAGAACGAGGCTTACCACAGTCTAGACACAAAATGCAGCTAAAATTCTAGAACTTCAGTACATGGAAGAAAACCTGCAGCCTGAGATACATGACATTTCTTACACAAGACGCAAAAGAGGGCCGGTCAGATGGCTCAGCGGATTAAAGCACCTGTGTAGGCAGACGCAGTGACCAGGGTTCGACCCCAGCCTGCCGTGCCAGCCCCACCCGCCCCTGGGTGCCCGAGCCAGCTACTGAGCCTGGGCAGGGTGGCACAGCCTGCAATCCCAGCACTTGGGAGGCTAAGAAACAGAAGAATCACTACAAATCCAAGCTGTGTAGTAAGACCCAGGAGGCCCTGTATTAAGTACATAACAAGAAAAGAAAAAGATGCAAAAGAGTTTCAACCATGGAAGACAAGAGAAAAAGATTACTTATTGTAAAGCAAATTTCTGCTTTTTAAAAAACATGAAGGAAATAGAAATACAGTAAGTTTTACAAAGCAGGACTCACAGAAATGTATATGCAAAGGGCTTGAGGACAGCGCAAACAATGCAATCCTCGCAGCAAAGAGCAGGTGCGCGTGCACCGCAACGCTAAGAAAACAACCCACCTTTTAACAATTCAGCGTTAAAATGTGACAGACATTTCTTAGCTCCTCCCAGCTGATAGAGCACAACCCCCAGCTGGGTGACTTACACACAATAAAAATGCTTCCCTCGCGCCTGGAGGCCAGGCATCCCCAGTGGATCCAGCCCATAGCCGGAGCTTCGTCCTCGTGGATGGCGTCTTCCAGGAGCCTTACAAAGCACAGGGAGCCTTGGGCCGCTCAGCATCAGTGGATTAGGGCCTGGGCTGTGGGCCTTCAGCGACAGCAGCTTGAGTGCCGTGGGGGCACACACAGGCAGCCCGACCCAGACTGGCCGTCAGGGCTGCGAACCACAAGCACGGCATTCACGCCACCCGTGTTCACCTGACTCAGAGTCACCGAGGGAGCGAGCGGGAGGAGCAGCCTGGACTCTCAGCACCCTCGCGGCTGTGCCTGGGACAGTGGCCCCACCACCGCTGGGCTGTCTGGCAAGTCCATAACAGGAAATTGAACCCCCGAGCTTGAATATCACACGGCTGCTCTCAGGCAAGGAACCCAAAGTATAAATAAAAAAGCAGAACGGAAGACAGATAACAGGAAGTGGGGTGGCAGATCTTCCCCAAAGGGAGGGGGACGGAGGCCTGTAGGGGTGGGGAGCAGAAAGGAACTCAGATGGCCCCTGTCTGGGGACCAGCTCCCCACAGGCGTGTAAACGCGATGGACTACACACATGTGCCGATAAAAAACTAAATGGTGTATGTCTCAAAGGTGAAGGAACACTCATAAGATGAGCCCAAAATTCCACCCGAGACGTTTTCTGAAGGGAGACGCGGCTGTGCCACTGAAGGACTTGGGGGAAGTACCGCTCACCCCTGAATCCGAGGTCACCCAAAGCTGAAGACAATCGGAAACCTGCTGCTGATAGGCACATGGCAACAGTGGCCTTTCAGCCCCCGCAGAGCCCTGCAGCCGTAGGGAGCAAGGAGGCGCTGTGCCCCGCACATGGGAGCCAGGGCCACAGAAAAGAGCAACGCCATGGCAAGGCGTGGACACCAGGAGCCACGGCCAGGACCCTAACCTCTCTGGCAGGGGCAGCGGGCTCCCCGACTCTCCCTGGCAGGGGAGCATTAGCACTGCTGCCGCGGGCCAACCTCACAGCGAGGCAAAGGCTCCCAGCGCCCACCTGTGTGCACGGCCGCCCCGCCCTGCACCTCCCTGCACCCCAGAAACCACGTGGGCATGTTGCACATAGCTCACTCTTCAATGAAGTTAATTTTCAAACAATGCAATCTTCGCAGCAAAGAGCAGGCCAGCGGAGGCAGCTCTACTGATAAGTAGTTACGATCCTCAGGGAAGAAGTAATGCCAATTTTCTAGGACTTTCATGGCAAGTGAAGGAAAATCTAAGGGAAACCCTTCTCAGCTTGTGTTTCCAGGCTAGTGTTTGCTTTGTCTGTGCGAGAGGAAAATTGTTGGCCAGCTCTCTCGTGATCATGATCCTGGCAAATTCATCCCAGATAACACACTGTAACCAAGTGAAGCCGATTCCAAGCTTGCAGAAATGTACTAACATCAAAAAATCCCTCAGTCTGATTCTCCAGAAGGACAATTTTTTTAACTTTACGGTTCTTCCAAGATAATCATGAATGTAGAAAAAAAAGTGTTTAGTAAAATAAAATTAAAATTATTACAGTATTGGAAATAAAGGAAAATCTGATGAATATGGTCATAAAAAATACCATGGGGAGCATCACATTTAATGGGGAAATATTGAAAGGTCTCCTGCTGCTATTAGTAACCAACGCTACCCACACGCCACCCAACCCCCCACCCCATGCTCCAGGCTGCGTTTTCAAGCCGTTGCAACCTCACAAGAAAACTAAGCAGTAATGTGGCGTGGCGAAATGTGTTTGCTCCCTAGCCTCACTTCTGGGAAGGTCTTTCCTCAGCCTTTGGACACTCAGAGCAACAGTATCTTTCTCTGTGTCAAGGAAGCAAAGGAAAAATGACGGGAAAGGAAGGGGAGAAAAGAAAGAGAAGGCAAGGGACAAAGGAGGATGGATGGAAAGAGAAAGAGGATTCGCTGCTCCCGCAGATGGGAATTAATTTCCTAAGCGCACTGGCAGAACCTGAAAGTCAGTAACAGGCAGCAGCTTCCCGAAAGGGAGTGAAACCCAGCCACCACTGCCAGCACCCGCGCGCAGCGGCTCTTGGGCGACCCCTCCTCCTGCAGGCGCACCCGCCCCAGCAGAGAGCCCGGTGGGGACCGAGCCCCCAGCACCGCCCTGCGCCTGCGCTCAGCAAGGAGCAGCAGGCTGCAAGCAGCCAGCTTCCCTCAGAGGCATCCTCTCCGTGCTCATCCGCCAGATTTGCGTGTGCGGAGGACTCGCTCGGAGGAGGGAGTGTGGTGTCCCCCCTGCCTGTGAGAGCACACATCCAAGGCAGCCTCAGACTGGTGGTGACACCAGGACCTGGGTCACCTGGCTCATCGCCCTCGAGATCAGGTGTGGAAAGATCTCAGCACCAAGGGCAGTGACTGAGCAGCCCGCGAGGGGCAGGCAGGGGCAGAGCAGCGGAGCCAGTGTGAGGCCATGTGGGGCCACCCCTCCTTAGGATCTGACACTTCAGACTGGGGAGAGTCCAGAGGCTCCCGGAAGGCCATGTGTCACCAGGGAGAGGGACCATCTCCAGGCCTGTCATATCTTTCACTCAATTTTAATGTGGGTCCTGTGATGGTGCATACCTAGTCATACTAGGGTTCTGTCTTGTTTTGTTTACGTTCAGTCTACGCTTGAACTCACTATGTACCCCATGGTCCTCTCGAATTTACAGCAACCCTCCTGCCTCAGCCTCCTGAGTGCTGAGATTACAGGTATAATACATCACTCCTGGCAGACTAGACTTTTAAAGAAACCAAATACAGTGACACCTCAGCCGTCGATGGCTCCAAGCTCGAACTTTCTACTTCTTGAATAGCAAGATTCAAAAGAAATGTTTATCACTCTGCTCCAGGGTCAAACCAGAAACCCGACTTGAAAAAACATGTGGGAATAGAAGACACAGACGAAATGGACAGAGTCATAGAAAAGTACAAATTACCAAACTAATCAACAAGATATAACCACTCTCAATAGCCCAGTAACAGCAAACGAAATACAAGATATAATAAAAAAACCTATTGACAAAGAAAAGTCCAGGTCCTGATGGATTCACAGCTGAATTCTACAAAAAATTTTCAGAACATACATGCGCTATACTCCTCAAATTCTTTAAGGAAATTGAAAAGGAAGTAGTCCTCCCAAAACCATTCCTGGAGGCAAGTATTATACTGATACCAAAACCAGGGAAAGACACGACTAAAAAGGAGAACTACAGGCCAATCTCCCTCATGAACATAGATACAAAAATCCTCAATAAAATCCTGGTGAATAGAATACAGCAAATCATCAAGAAGAGCATACACCATGACCAGGTAGGATTCACCCCAGGGATGCAAGGATGGCTCAATATTCCAAAATCTATAAATGTAATACATTATATCAATAGAGTGAAAACTAAAAAACATGTAGTCCTCTCAATTGATGCAGAAAAGGCTTTTGACAAAGTCCAACACTCATTCATGTTCAAAATCCTTCAGAAAATTGGAATAGATGACCTCTAACTCAATTTGATAAGAGCCATCTATGACAACCCAACAGCTAATATAATTCTCTGAAATATTTTACTCTTAGATCTGGTACAAGACAAGGATGTCCTCCATCACCCCTTCTATTCAAAATAGTTTTGGAATCATTAGCTATAGCCATAAGACAAGAGGGAGAAATGAAAGGGACAAGAATAGGTAAAGAAGAAGTTAAATTATTATTTAGGAAGAACCAACATCGTGAAGATGACCATACTCCCAAAATTGCTGTACAGATTTAATGTAATCCCTATCAAACTGCCAACAACATACGTCACCTACATAGAGAAATCATTCCTAAAATTTATTTGGAACCATAAAAGACCTAGAATAGCAAAGGCAGTCCTGGCCAACAAAGACAAGGCAGGAAGCACTACAACCCCTGACCTGAAATTATACTACAAGGCCACTGTGATAAAATCAGCATGGTGCTGGCAATGAAATCGACCTGAGGATCAATGGAATAGATTAGAAGATGCAGAGGCCTCTGCAATCACACTCAGCCACCTGATCTTTGACAAAGGGGCCAAACAAGTTTACTGGAAGAAAGATAGGCTCTGTAACAAATGGTGCTGGAAAAACTGGCTCTCTACATGCTGAAAACTAAAACTTGACCCAGGTCTATCACCATGCACTAAGCAAAAGTCAAAATAGATTAAAGATCTAAACATTAGAACAGAAACATTAAAACTTCTGTAAGTGAAAGTAGGAGGAACTCTTGAAGACAGAGGGGTAGGCAAAGAGCTCATGAACAAAAATGAAATCACACAGGTAACACTTGAAAGAATTAATGACTAGGACCTCCTCTTATTGAGAGGTTTTTGCACATGGAAAGAAATTACCAACAAAGGGAAAAGGCAACCCACAAATTTGAAAAAAAATCTTGACAAATAAGCAATCAGACAAAGGTCTGCTCTTTAGAATTTGTACAGAACTAAAAAAACATTAGGGCCCCAAAATTTAAAGACTCAATCCAGAAATGGGCATCAAAGATGAACACACACTTCTCAGAGGATGAAATTAAAGAAGTGAATAAATATATAAACAAATGCTCCACATCATTAGCCATCTGTGAAATGCAAGTTAAAACGACACTGAGATACCATCTCACCCCAGAAAGAATGGCTATCATAAACAAATCAACCAGCAACAAATGTTGGAGAGATTGTGAGGAAAAGGGAACCCTTCTCCACTGCTGGTGGGAGTGTAGACTGGTACAACCATTGTGGAAATCAAGTGGAGACTCCGTAAGAAACTAGGACTGGAAATCCCATTCAAGCCAGCTGTCTCCCTACTGGGAATTTTCCCAGAGGAACTGAAAACATCATATCATAGGGATATATGTGTACCTATGTTTCTAGCAGCACAATTTGTGATGGCCAAGTCTTGGAAACAACCAAGATGCCCGTCACCTGAGGAATGGTTGAAAAAGATGTGGTGTTTTTATACAATGGAGTATTACTTAGCTATAAAGAATGATAAACCTGAAGCCTTCATATTTAAGTGGATATACTCATAAGTGAAATAAACCAAACACATATGTATAAATATTGTTTAGTCTCCCTACTATAAGAACTCAAAAGAAGAACCCCAGGGAGATGGCTCAGTGGAATAAGTGCTTCCCTGGCAAGTACAAGGGCCTGAGTTCAATCCCTGGTTCCACAAAAAAAAAAAAAAAAAAAAAAAAGAATTACAAATAGGAAGATATAATACACTTAAAAGGAAAGCAAGAACTTGAAGACTAGACAATGAAGAGAGAGCAGAAGAGCTAGGAAACACGATAGAGGCCACATAGCTATACATACAGGGTGGGCCAGGCAATGGTCCTCAGAATCTTCAGAAGATTGTCGAATCTAGCAGTTACTTGGCAGGATTCTCACCCTGACTAACTATACATGCTGACACCTGTGAGCTAAGCAACTGCACTGAAGATGGCAATGTGTAGTAGGAGGTTCACGCTTGGGGCGCCTGTCATTCTGGTCTTCCGAATACGTGCTGCTTGTCATGACCCGCCGGACGCTGCCCTGCTGCTTCTTGGGTAGATGTTTGTTAAACAAAAAGGAGGAAGGTGGTAAATGAGGGCAGGAGACAGGAAAAGGAGTGTTGTGGGACTGTATCGCTACAATGCTGTGTATGGTTAGATTTCTAAACTTCTGTGTAAACATATATAATTGTTTATTCCTATTTTCAAAATATATTTTAATTTTTTTAATTTTTTTACGTTATGCTTGGTACAGACTTAAAGTTTAACATATCAATACTTGATGAAAAATCCCATGTTAAGCCTAAGATGTTTCATATTCAGACAGATAGTGAGGTTAAGCTCAACAGCCTAGGATGTATGGTAATAACAATAAGCTTCTCTTCTGGAGTGTTAACAATCTAAGTTTGCAGACCAAAAATTAGAGAAAAAGAAGGACTGTAAGGACCGCCAATATTTTGTCACTACATTTTCAAGGTTAATTAGGACTCAGGACATATGAGAACCTGTACTGTAACATCATGTAACTCAGTTGTGTCCCAGATTTTCTAATCAAGGAGATTATGGGGCCACAGAGGAAAGTGATGAATGTTGTATAGTGTGCCTAAGGAGAGTCACCTGGAGAGAAAACTTTCTCTCAGGCTTTCACAGAGAGCAAACTGGTCAAGCAATGGCCGTGACTCATCCACATGGCTGACACTGACAAAGGATCTGCAAACTTCGGTACAGGATCTCAGGATAAATCCTGAGGGAATTTAACTGCCTTTAATCAGATACAAAAACTACAATTCTTGTTGCATAAATCTTACTTTATCTTGGTCTTAACCATCCACCAGAAAAGTATAAAAGTAAAGTATAAGAAGTAAATCCATATTATTATGCTGAGCTGTAAAAGACTCAAGTCAACAACTTCTGAGATTGCCAGACATACAGAAAATCCAATATTATTATAGACTACTGAACTATTTTGGAATATTTTGCAGAATATATTCACACATCTATAATATTTAAATGACAAAACTAAACAAAAAAGGGGATACAAATGAATGACCATTTTAAGTCTGTATATTCAAAATAGTTAAGATAGATACAGAGCTACATTCTCTTAATTCAATGAACAGAGGGATCTGCTCTAATAGCGTTTATTAATAGAACATCATGTCTGCATCTTGTTCAACAATTAACCACTAAGAAAACAATGTGCAATGCCTTAAGTATTGAATCTGTCCTACTGATTTGATTCGAAAGTGTCTCATTGCTATTTGTTCTTCAATAAAATTATGGGGAAAAAAAGGAAAAGAAAAAAGTCCGTAGGGGCGGAGAGTGAGTCGCGCGCCCGTCTGGCCTAGGACACCAGGGTGCTGGGTTTCCCTGCGGCTCCGTTCTCCCCAGGCAGCCAGGACTGCTTCGCTTAGCGCCTTCACACCTCGGTCACTGGCCCTTTGCTTGCTTTGTTCGGTTGTTGCTGTTGTTTTCCACTTTATCTGTGTGAAATGTGGAGGACAACTACAGCCGCTAAGGAAGTCCTGACAGCAGCACGAGAGCGAAGAGGGCGAAGAGGGAAGCGGTGGGAACCACAACAGAGTCACAGAAAGAAGTCGCGGCCGAATCTGCCAAAGTTCTGGAAAGATGAATTTGTCAGGGTCATTGTGGGGCCTCAGAAACAACTGCTTGGTTCTCCATTTCTTCTTATGGGATAAATATGTTCAGTTCTCAAACTTTTCTTTGTTCCTACAGGAATATGGAACAAACTGGGTTCCACGCCGAGGCATCACAGTTATGGGAAAAAAGAAAACCCACTGTCCCAGCCCATTCGGGCAGCCACCGCTCGGGGCTGCGACACCCGGCCTTTGCTTTTCGCTGCGCTGGAGGACCGAAGTCCTGGCGAGGGCCACCGGTCTCCTGTCTGTGGATGCTCATAGCTGGACGAGGCAGAGGTCCCGGGGCCCTCTGATGAGGGTGCCAACCCCACTAGTGGGGCCCCACCCGCCCCGCCCAGCCACCTCCCCAAGGCTTCAGTATCTTTTAAGCCAAGGAAGGGTGTTATGCGTTCGCTGTTTCCTCCAGAGTGCCCAAGACACTGCTCTAAGCCACACCACTGCTCCCCCACCATGTTGAAAATACAGCCGGAGGAAAGCTTCGGGTCCCGGAGACAGCCTGGGACACCCAGTGGGTGAGTCGGCCGAGCGCCGTCCTGTCCCCCAGCCTCCCCGTTTCTGATTCAATTTTTTGTCTCTTGCTGCCAGCAAACGTAGCTGCACAGAAAAACATCGTCTTCCCTTCCTGCTGCTATTTTCAAACAAACAATATCTCTGAAATACTTGAAATCAGTTCTGTATTTGGGCAGCCTCAGTAAACACAGTCTGGAACCAGGGCACCACGGTTTGATACCGGATTTGACTAGAAGGACCCAATTTACTCCGCAGCCTACAGGCCACTGGCTCTGTGAAGCCAGGGAGAATTTCCACGAAGATTACCTTTTGATGAGAGCGATGATCTATTTTTACTCAAAGAGACTGTCCAGAATAATATCACACCTCCGTGAGCTCTTGGCCCGAGCTCGGGAAGGGCAGGCAGCACGTTATCACTCGTTTCCTATGTGATCTTCTCAGTGTTCAGACCCAGACAGCGAGAAGAAGATGCAGGCCGTTACAGAGAAAACACCGCACGGTCCCTACGGGGCGCCGCACACGGGAGCGATTCCACGCAGCCCCGAGACACCTGAGCTTATTTTTAGATGCATCTATGCTTTCACTCAGGAATAAGGAGACAGATGCAAACACGTCAGACGGGACTGGCGGGGACCCAGAACCAAAGCGTTTGATGACTGCCCACCACCCCAAACACTGAACGCACACGCTAATTACAGACTATTTTTCAGACCAAACATATCTTTAACAGATGCCTGCAGAACCACAGACTAAGTCAACACACACACACACACACACACACACACACACATATACACACACGCACATGCACACGCACAGAACTCTCCAAAGGTCCCCAAAAGCCAAAACAAATCAGCCTACTCCACTGCTCTTCACTGGCCGTGGATGAGGAGACCCCGGGGCAGCTGTAGGCCGCCTGCCCACATGGCTGGCAGTCCCAGCAGGGATCCACAGTCACCCCACCTTCCTGCAGAACATGGAGCTTCTTTTGGGCTGATTCTGGCCAGATCTCAGGCTTGGGCCAGCACCAGTGGCCTGGGAACCCAGCTTCCTGGCTTGGTATCTGCTAGCTCTTGAGACTTCTCCCCAGCCTTGTCTGTGGTCACCTTATACCTACATTTGTTGGGGGACCCATCCACAAACCCCTTCGGCCAACCTGAGAAAGATGCCAGCGAGCAAGGGCCAGATGCCATCTAAGGTGGAGTCCAAATCCTGCTGGACGCCGGTGCCCAGGTGCCCTGGGACATGGGGTATGTGGAAAGCACACAGGCCAGTTGGCCCACTCCCGCAGATGTCACGCTCTGCCTCTGCTCCATGCTGACCTGGGCTCGGTCCTTTTCTTTTTATTTATTTATTCTTTGAGATAGAGTCTCCCTAAATCACTCCGCTGCCAGGCTGGCTCCAGCTTGCAACCCTCCTGCCTGGTCCTCCCAGAGGGCTGGGGTTATAGGTGTGCATCCCGGCCTGGCTTCTTCATTGTTCTTTCCCTGGATTGGGGGCACACTGCTGTCCCTTGTCTAGGGGGCACCATCCCAAGACCTAGTGGATCCCTGAACCTGCTGAGGACACCAATCCCACACTGTCTTCTTCTATGCCCACCTGTGACCAAGTTAGTTTCTAAACAAAGCACGGAAGAAATTAACAACAATCACCAGTACTAAAGGAGAACAATTACAAGATAATGAACATACTGTTTGCCTCTCCTCTTTCTCCCTCTTTCCCTCCCTTCTCCCCTCCTGAAAACAGCTTAGCTGCACTGCCTCTCCCTTCTTATCAACCCCAGGAGACCACGAGGCATAATACCACAGAGCATGAGACCACAGGGCGTGAGACCACAAGCCAAAAGACCACAGGGCGTGAGACCACAGGGTGTGAGACCATGGGGTGTGGGACCAGGGCAGCAGTCACTGCATTCAATGGCCACAAAAAGGAAAGGGCATCAGGGTGCACAGCAGCACAATAGAGACCCTCAGGAAAGGGGACCCCAGAGCTGCCCCAGAAAGTGGCTGAAACACCGGGACCAGTGCGCTCAGAGTGCAGGGAGGATCTTGCGAGGGACTCGTGGCAATGGCCTTTTAATAATCCTTTCATTTAAAAAAAAATCTAAATATATTGTTTAAGAAAGTCTTCCCTACTCTGAAGGCATAAAGATATTTTCTCTTATTGTCTGCTAAAATTTTATTGGTTTCTCCAATAATTTGAAAACAGTAAGTATTTTTTTTTTTCAGAACCAGGGATTGAACGCAGGCCCTTGCGCTTGCCAGTGAACAGCTTATTCCACTGAGCCATCTCCCTGGCCCTACAAGTAAGTAATTTTCAATGGAAAAAAAGAACAGCACCAGTAGAAAATCTGCCTAAGCCACGAAATCACTTATCAGGAAATGCACCTGTCCCCCCTCCCAGGGGTCCCAAAGCGAAATGGCCATCGGCAGGTTCAGGTGAGCCAAGAGCGGCTTTAGAGGGGAGGAAGAAGAAAACCCTTTCAGAGAATATAAAAGAGGACCGGCAGGAATTCGATACTAACACTAACAAAAAACATAAGAGATACTAAACATCCGAGCCAAAGTTAAGTAGCAGTGCAGACATAAGCGGCTGTTTTGTGTTTGCCGATCAAGTGCAGCGGTCTACACATATGTACATATTCTGTATTCACAGCAGGCTCTACAGCGTGTTCAGGGTCTCCCCACTTACCGTGGACTTGTAGTCATTCTCCTGTTTTCAGCCTCCCAGGTGCTGGGATTACAGGCGCGCACCACCAGGCCCACTGTCAATCGCTGTCTTGGTGCCCCGGGGACAGGACTGGCACAGCACACTGGGCAACGAAATGCACCCCAGCCCCTGCGCTCTGCCTAGGCAGGCACCTCAGGCCACTGCGCTATCT
>PVKA01035374.1:0-22568 GCA_004027165.1 Ctenomys sociabilis
GCGCGCCACCACGCCCGGATTGCATCGCCGGCTCAGTGCACCCGAAGGCAGGGCCGGCGCGGCTTGGGGAACCAAGGATCGAACACTGGTCCCTGCGCTTACCTAAGCAAGCGCTTAGTCCGCTGAGCTATACCGCTGGCCCTCCCAATGATATTTTTAGAGACACATTTTACATTTTTTAAAAATAATTTTAAAAAAATATTTATTTGATACAGGATTATGTTATACAGCTCAGACTCAAAGTGATCCTTCTTGTGTCAGCCTAACCAGTTCTGCAATTATAAGGCATGCACCATGCCTGGTTTTTGGGGCCAGTATTGTGGTACAACATGCAGTACTGGGTTGAGGCAAACTTGGTAACCACTATGCTACTGGAACAGCCAACATGCAGTACTGGGGATCAAACTTTGTTCCTTGGGCTTGCCAGAGGCACTTAGGCAGCCATACCATCTCCCCAGAACTTAAATAATTAATTTTGTAGGACTAAATTATTTTTAAAAACTGTTCTTTATAAAGTTCCCCTTGGGAAAATGGTGAAAAACGTATGAATTGCTTTTTTTTTTTTTGTACTGAGGATCAAGCTCAGGACCTTGCTCTTGCCAGGCTAGTGCTTTATGCTGCTGAGCTATCCCCCTGGCAATTAAAATTTTTTTTGTACTGGGGAACAAACTTTGTACTCACCAGGCAGGCACTTAAGCCACTGAGCTATCTCCCCAGCCCTACATTTTTTAATTGTCATAACATTTACATTTATTTTTGTGGTTCCTTTTTATTTTTCTCCTTTTTAAAATTTTTGAAAAATTTTCTGTTTTGGAGGCAGGGTAGTTCATGCTTGTTTTGAACTCACTACATAACCCAGGCTGGCCTCAAATTTAAAGCAATCATCTTGCCTCAGCCTCCAAAGTACTAGGATTAAAAACATAGGCTACTATGTCTATCTTGTTTTTAATAGAACTGTAATAAATTTATAATTTACCTACCTAACAATACATAGAAAATATCACTTTGTTAACAGCTATTCCTTTATATGTTTTCTTTTATTTTTTTATTGAAGAACAAATAGCAATGAGACAGTTTCAACCTCCATATGTTTTCAACTTCTTAAGTTTGATTAAGCTAACCTATTGTTCAGTATTGGAAAACTTAATGTATGAGTTCAGTACAAGGTTTTTTTTTTTTTTAATTTATTTGTTCATTTATTTGGTACAGGGTCTTGCTGTGCAGTTCTTACTCATAGTAATCCTCCTGTCTGCCTTCTCATCCTCCCCAGTGCTGGGATTACAGGTATATGCCACCATGCCAGGTTTTAGGAGCAAGGCATAGCATGCCCGGAATTCTAGGACTGGCATGACATGTGGTTCTGGGGATTGAACTAGGGTTCTTGTACTTGCCAGGCAGGCACTTAGACCACTGAGCTATCTCCCCAACCATGTGTGCTGAGCCCACTCCTAGTGTGTGTGTGTGTGTGTTATCGGCAGGCACTTAGACCACTGAGCTATCGCCCCAACCATGTGTGCTGCATTATTGAGCCTACTCTCCTAGTGTGTGTGTGTGTGTATGTGTGTGTTACCCAAGATTAAACTTAGGACCGCAGGCACTTACATGTGACTGAGCTTTCTCCCTAGCCCTTGTTTTTGATGCAGGATCTTAATGATCTTCTTCTCTCTCTCTCTCTCTTTTTTTTTTTTTTAACATACCAGGGATTGAACTCAGGCCCTTGGGCTTATCCTACTGAGCCATCTTCCTGGCCTTCTTTTGATTTTTTTTGAGACTCATGTATAACTCAGTCTCACGTATAACTCAGGCTGACCTTGAACTGCCTTATCCTCCTGAGTGCTGGAATTATGCATGTCCCATCACACCTGTCTTGATTTCTTTTCATAGAAAATTTAGGATGAATGTTAATTGACTCCTTAGCATGCAAAGTAAAACTTAAAAAATTTACTATTGCCTTTTTATCTGCAAAGGATATGTTCTAACACTACAAGTGAATGCATCACATCTCAGATAACACCAAATCCTACATATTGTATTTTTAAAAAATATATTATTCCTATTACAGAGTTTATGGGCACAGTAACAGATTAAAATTTTATTATATATTTCAGCATACTTTTTAAAGTTAGAACTTTTATCTTTTTTAATTAAATAACTTCATCTTCAGCTTCTCTTTAATGTATCAAAATTGCTCACATCACTATCTTTTGCATTAGGACCATTATTGATTAGTAAAATAAGAATTACTTGAGAGCTGGGGAGATGGCTCAGTGGAATAAGTGCTTCCTGGGCAAGCACAAGGGCCTGAGTTCAATCCCTGGTTCTGCCAAAAAAAAAAAAAAAAAAAAAAGGTTAACTTGAACAAAAGCACAGGGATACTGTGTGTGACACCTGAAGAAAGCTATTGAACATATGCAGCATGGGTATGCTGGGCAGAGGTATCACATGGGCAGGACAGAACTAGAGGGTATGAGATGTCATCACAGTATTCCAAATGGCATGAAGTTTAAAATTTATGAATTATTTCTGGATACTTTCATTTAATATTTTTGGGCTGTGGACTATCTGTGGGTGACTGAATGCTTACCAAATAAAACCACATGTAAGGGGTCATTACCGTGAAAAGTATTTTAATGAGTCAAGTCTCTGATGATTTTAATTCAGGTGGATTATTGTATCAATGCTATGATACAATTTTACATGTAAAGACAGATCATGAATTTTTTTATTTTCATTATCCAGTTAAATTTGGTTAAAATTCTAGTATTTTCTCAAGTGTAGCTTTGTAGAAATTAAAGTAATTTATGAACTGTAGTCTTTTTTTTAAATTCCAGAATGCAAGTAAGTCTTATCTATTGGCTCATACACTTGCTCAATTTTCTTTTCTTTTTTTTACCCCTAGCTTCTTAGAGGGAAAAATACTACTTGCTAACTTTGCCGTATGGAATCAACAGATGTAATTTAATCTTTTTTTTTTTTTTTTTTTTTTAAGAGAAAGCGAGAAGTAGTAAAAATGTTGTGTTTTTGACTTTGTGAAGATTCACCCCAGATTTGACTCCTAAGTGTAAAGCCTTCTATCTAAGTGCTAAACTAAAATTTCTTTAATGTCTGGCTTGTTTATTCTGCCTTTCACTTCTGAGGCAAGTAAAATTGGCTTGACAGTGACAGTCCTACCTTTAGTGTACATAGATACACTTAAGATTTTCTTTCTAAGCATGATACATTTGAGATGTGCTATATCTAATTCTTTCAAATGTCAAAGCCATGAAACCAGAGGTAAGTTGTGAAGTTATTTTGGTCTTAGGATTCAAAGGCATATATGTCTCCCCCCCTTTCTATTTGGATATAATTTCTAACTGAGGAAAAAATTGTGAGAAGTACACAAAATTCTGTATATTTTTTTGTCATTTTCCCCAAAGTATGAACACATTACCACATTCCCTCCTTTTTCTTTCTTCTTTGGTCATACTGGGAATTGAACCCAGGGCTTTGCATGATACTCTAGCCACAAGCAGAAACATCAAAACAATTTCTTTTGTACAGTTTTTCTCTTTCAATATGCAGGTGCTCCACCCTTGTTCTTGTCTCTCTTTTAATACATACATGTATTTAGTTTAATTTTAGTTTTTACTTTGTTGGTTTGTTTTGAGGCAGAGTCTTACTATCTAGTTTAGGCTGGCCTTCCATTCAGAGCAATCCTTGCCTTAGCCTATTGAGTGTTAGAATTATAGGCATGTGCCACCATGCCTGATTTAATATTTAACTCTTTAAATAATTCACAAAACTTAGTAATATCCCTGAAAAATAAAAGATTCTTTAAACTTCTTTTCCTTATTTTATAAATTGTAGAGGAATTACTAAGACTTGATGGCAAAATTTTAAGAACATAAACTAAGTGATGGTGATAAACTTGCAGGTAAAAAAGCTGTTAAGGGAAGCCATTTGTGAGAAGGAGTTTTCTTGCTCATTGTATTAAACTGATGGTAGGACATCTATTTTCTCTTAGAGAATTTGTTTGTGGTCACTTCATTGGCAAAGGGAAAATTATAATTGTTAGAGAATTTAGGGTACATTATGTTATTACATATCAACAAGTTGAGTTGCATAAGCATTATTTAGAAGTTAGGAGCTACTGTGTAAGAGTCCATCTATTTCCCTTAAAGTTTATCATCTTATTGTTGTATTAGATAACATAGATGAGTGCTGTTTTCTTTACAGTTAATTATATTTTAAAAAGTCAATGAGGGGCGGGAGAGATGGCTTAGTAGAATAAATGCTTCCCTGGCAAGTGCAAGGGTCTGAGTTCAATCCCCAGTTCCTCAAAGAAAAAAAAAAAAAGAGGCCAGTGAATAATCATATAGCAGTCTAATTAGTCAATTAATGGTGATATCAGTGAATATAAAATCATTTGAACATGGATTTGCCTGTTTTTACTTTGTATTGAACAGAATATTGTTCTTGTTTGTGGGTGGAAGTTTACAATGCTAGGCATCAAACTGTATCTACAGTGCCTTTTTAAAATTTAGCAGTAGAGTTTCACTTAAACCACTAAGCTGTGTGGGTTAGGATTGAATTTTGATTGTCAGCCTCCCAGAATACTGAAATTACGGGTATATGCCACCATGTCTGGCTTTTTTCTGACATTTTATATAATAAACTTTCTTTAAAATACATGCAAATAAATGATTCTGCCATTTCTGAAGTCCAGAGTTAAAGTAAAGAGTGTTCAGCCATAAGTCAGAAGCTTTTTAGTTTTGTGTATTTTGGCCTTAGTTATACCAGTGATAATTTTGGCTTTAGTTAATTCCCTTAAATTTATGACCTGTGACAGTCTTGCATTTTCATATCTTTATGAGAAACTAAGAGAACTCACAAGTAATTTTTTTTTTTTTTATTGTTCTTACATTTTCAGTTTTGGAAAAAATTGAGGGAAATTGGGGTTATTAAAAACAAATTTGTGCCAGTATGGCAGGAAGATAGCCATAGAGAAACATCAGGGAAAGTTAATTGTTTGTTGCACCCTCATAAAAGTCATTTGTATTTATTTAACTTTTTAAAATCTGAGTTGAAAGCTTATGTTTTATTCTTTACATTAGTTAACATTAACCATAAGCACCAGACTTTTCCTTTGTTTTGTTCTGTATGTAAGACTTTACAGAACTTGGGTTCAGTAACCGAAGTTCTCTCCTGCCTTTCCTCCTTCAGTCCCTTTCTTATTCCTCTGATTTGCTTGGTCATGTTTGAAGTACACAGTGGAGACATCTCCACAGATATCCACAGAATAGTGAACCTTTAAAGTATTTAAATTCTTTTCATGTGTTTTGGGGAATTGTATAGACAATAGGAAACATCTGTTAATGATATTCTTAATAACTGGGCCTTCTTAAAAGTCTGTTTTGTTAATAAATGAGTTTACTAAAAAGGCTGCTAGCAAGTCAAGCGGTAGCCATTAAATGAACCTCTACTGCTGACATTAATTTACAGGGGTCAACAGGACAAAACTCTGCGACATGATAGCTGATCTGGGAGATGATGAGCTGCCCCACATCCCTTCAGGAATCATTAATCAGTCTAGGTCAGCCTCTACTAGAATGACTGATCATGAAGGTGCAAGAGCAGAGGAAGGTACAAAATTTAGCTACCATATTTTTTTTTTTTTTTACATTGTGAAAGACCTTAACTCCAAATCATATCTTAATTGCAAATTTTCTGCTGTTTAAAATGTTGAAGATTACTTTATATGATCTTCAGAGAAGGTGTTGGGCAAGCTCGTGGTGTAACCATCAGAGATTTTGAAATTTTTGCTTTCTAGTTCTCTATATTTGCTTTTGACTCTAAAGTTAAATGGAATTGTTTCCATCTTAGCTCAGTTCAGAGTATTTTAAATCTTAAGTTCAGCATCTAGAAGGAAGAAAATTTACAAAATCACAAAATTTACAAAAATGAACTTTATATATAAGGAAATGTCTTGTCAGATGGCTTAAATTTAGTGACTACTACTACCATTTACTAGAAGACAACTAAGTACCAGGCATTATGCTTTATACTTTATATTAATCTGAAAGGTACATGTAACTTCTCATTATTTTTAGTCACTTTATAATAAGGCATCATCATTATTCTTTAACTTGGAAGTATATACCAACAGGTAATTGATTTATCTAAAATTTGCCTAAACCAGAAATGTAGGAAATGAAAAGTTGTACCTAGAGCATTTTTCTAAAATTGATACTGATTGAAGATACTTGAGTAACTTTCTTAGGCCTAGGTAGATAATTTTAAGTTTAGGGGCCTGCAAGTTATCTCTGTAGAATTAAGTGCCTGCCTGGCAAGCACAAAAAAAAGATTTAGTAAAATTCAATCTCTGATACCATTTAAAAAAAAAAAAAAAAGAAAGGTAATTCTAAGTTTAAATTTTAGACAAAATTTTTTTTTTTTTTGTTATATATAAAGTTTGTTTCTATAAATTTTGTAATTTTGTAAATTCTCCTCCTAGATGCAGAAGTTATATTTAAGATTTAAGAATCTGAATTTTTAATCAGGCATATGAGATACAAAATTCATATTTAATAACTTGACATAGGTTGGATTTTATTGATCCTGTGTCTGTTGTATAAGAGGATTTGTTTGCTTTAGTCAAAAAAATTTTAGACTCATCTTTAGTGTGTCCTTCATCTGTAGGAAAATATGAGGAAATCTAAAAAATCACTAAAATAAACTTAAAGGAAAAGGAATGAAAAGTGATTATTTTCTAGATCTTGTTTCTATTTCATTTTATGTTAGGAAATGTTTTCTAAAATTCACATACCAGTTCTTCTATTAGTTTTCATTTTGTACATTTGGCACTATAGCTAACTTTTGGTCTTTTTTTTTTTTTTTTTAACTAATTAATACATAGTACAATTTGCTAAAATTTGTAATTGAGGTGTATTTTTAGGATGAAGATTTTGCAGTTTAAGACAAAAATCATAGCAGGAATATGGATCCCTTCGATTAAAAATATTTAATTCCAAATTTTATGGAAAAAGTGAGACAAGGGTCACCATTTTAATTTAGAACTCTGTGTTTGCTTATGTGATGTGTGTGTTTTAAAGAATAGATGGCAGTAATCTCTTTCATAATAGTGGGAAGAAGAAATGAGGGGGAGCTTGATAATTACGAATTTAATTTCATTTTTGAAACTAAGCCTACTAAAATTATTAAGATTTGAATTGACTTTGAACTCTAATTGAATTCATAATGTTTTCTTTTGATTTCCATGTTATACTTCAGTTTATAAGGAAAAAAAACAGTCTTTTTGGGGAGAACTACTTCTACATTATAACCTTTCAGACTATTGTTACTAAACACTTAATATAAACCATGCTGGTACTGGCACAACCAAAATCCTTCATTACATTCTTTAGATTTGGTAAAATTAGTCTGAGCATGGTGGCGCAAGCCTGTAATCACAGCTCTTGGGAGGCTGTAAACAGTTGGATCACTATGAGTTTGATCTAGTAGTGAGACCCTGAACACCCTTGTAGACCCTTCCCTAAAATACAAAAAAAAGATTTAGTAAAATTGAAAGAGAAAGGAAGAGTTTGGTATGTGAGCTACAGATTTCCTTGGAGGACACTATAAAACCATGAAAAGCTTTGTTAAAAGATCTTACTTTGATGCTGGGTGTGGTGGCGCCCAGCCCTTGGGAAGCTGAGGCAGGAGGTTCACTGAGAGTTGATGGCCACTCTGAACTACACAGTGAATTCAAGGCCAGCCTTAACTAGTTAACATAGCAAGACCCTGTTTCCAAAAAAAAAAAAAAAAAAAAAAGCTTATTTTGTACGCTCCAAGATTACCATAAAATAATAATATTTTTAAATTGCTTGCTTTAATATTTACCTAATATAGTTTTATTGTTTCTGTCATTAAAAATGTTTTTTGTTTTTGTTAATGACATTTTAATGCCCGTGATACATGATTGATTATATTAACATTAATATGCAAAATGAATTTGTAGGGTAAAACTTAACCCCTTAGACAGGAAAATGAGCAAATTGAGTATTTACTCTAACGAACCATATGCCAGCATGATGGTTGATACAGAAAACAGATATCTTAAAATTTTTTTTGCGTAAATATGTATGTAAACAAATATGAAACAAGCACAATAGTTCATAGCATATAAATGTGTGTGTAGAGAAATAAACATAGTCACATGATTAGCAATGAGTATAATACTAATTTTTTGTTAAATCCAGTTAGTCTAATGCTCCAATTGAAATAGTTTATATTGCCAAGATACTTTCCTTTTCATACTCAATTGGTTCTGTGGTTTAAACAGAAATAATCCTACAAAAAGAATTTGTAACAAAGGAAAATAATTTATATTTAAAGTTATTTTATTAGTCAAGATTTCTGTTAGTGGAAGGATTTGTGACATTGTTTTAGAAACAAATTATAAGCTTCAGAAAATTATTTTTACTGGCAGAAAATGCTTTTGAGTACATTTCACTTAGTGACTTTAATTATGATCATTGAAAGATAAATACTACTTACTGTCCCTGTATATATTTTTTTCTGTCACATGTTCGTTCGGTGCTATTGAGTCAAATTAGGTGGCTAATTTTGATGGGATAAAGCAATAAAATATTTTAAATAATTATTTTACTTTTTCCATAGTTATGTGAATTACTAATTAGAATTCTTAGTTGTATTAAGAATCAACTATCTTCATTATACCTATGTTCCTTTTAGCATACTGAACTTATTTTTTATAGGAAGTTTTCAGATATTAGCTTGAGTTTTTTAAAATCTCCCTTTAAACCTGTTCATAAGTTGTAGTGTTCTTAAATGTTGAGTTATTTTCTGTTACAATATTTTTAAGTATTTCTCTCTTGGAATCTTAATATAAACATGTTGCTTTCAAAGCGAATTTTCAAAATGATTTAGAGAATTGCTGATTGCATTATAATTGAAAATAATTTAAATTATGATATAGTCAGCAATTCAAGTTATGGCAATGTAACATTATAGAAAAAACACATTCTAAATTAATTGGAACTGCTAATACAAACATAGAAAGCTTTAATAGTACAAAAGAACAGATAAATAGTCAAATGAACCTTTCATTTATATTTTGTTTGCATGTCAGTTTGATTAGAAATACGAAGTTCTATAGTCAATATATATTACTGTCTTCATCTTAGAAGTGTCATTCAGGAGAAACAAAATAGGACATTTAAAAAACATAAAGCTTTAAAGCTAGAAAATAATTTGAAGATTACTGCATTAACCTTTTAGGAACTGACCTCTTAAACAGAACTTTTTTGTAGACTTTTGTACTGTATGAGCTACTTTGAGATCAGAGGCAGATATTTGTCCCCCAGGAACAGCTGACATCTGGCTCTTATTTAATCAAAATTTGTCCTGTTTCTTACATGAAAACTATAAGTATAATTTACTGAAGTGATAAGAGATTTAAATAGTTGTTGTGCCCTACCTCCTACCTCCAGTAGTATATTTGATGCATATTTGATTTGTGGAAAATGACTGCATTGTAATTGCAACACATTTGTTTGTTGTTACTCAAAAGTAAAAGTTTTTGAGCATAATTGAGAAAGTAGAAATTCATTATATTATTGAATATTGTAACTGTTAAGTGCTTAAATTTCCCCCACAATATTGTCTTGTACTGTATGATTTTTCAGCATTTAAGAAGCGGTTTTGTTCTTTATAGCTGAACCAATAACGTTTCCATCTGGAGGAGGCAAGTCATTTATTATGGGTTCTGATGATGTTTTGTTAAGTGTACTGGGCCTTGGAGACCTTGCAGACTTGACGGTAACAAATGATGCAGACTATAGTTATGATGTAAGTGCAGTTTTATTTTTAATTTTTTAATGATTTAATAGAAGACTCATTTTTGGAAATCACTTATAAAGCAGAATTAATGTCAACCTGCATGGAAAAGATAAGTTTAAGTGTGTCAATGTGATTTGAAGTGACTTGTAGATTTTCTTTTATACTTCCTTTGTGGTGTTTAAGTTTTTCTTAGGTATTTTGGTGGATTAGCTAGGAATTTGGAATTATTACCTTAAAATATTGGTCAGTAACTATTTCTTCAGTAATCAACTCTCAATATCTACTCAAATTAAGCAGTATTTTGGTGTTAAAAGAAAGTAGATAATTATGCTCTTTTTAAAAAGCATGTTCTATTTGTGAGCTTTTATTTTCTTAAGGATAGTATTAAAGTTAGCTTGCATCATTTCCTGAATATTTAATTTCAGTTGTTGAAGGGTAGCCAGAGGATGGAAGAGATGGGAATGACAGTGTTAGGAGGTGAAACTAGTCTTACATTAAATTTTTCCTAGATATTTAGCACTCAATTGAGAGTTAAATGTAGTATTTGTTTCTATTTTTATTTTAATGGAGTTCAGTTTTTTAGCAGGTCAGTTTGTTTTTCTACCTTATATACTTAATGTTAGCATGTTCTTTAGAGTCATCAATCAGCCTTGGTTGGCTAGATTATTCTCATTAATATTTTTAAAGTATATATGTAACTAAATTATAACTTGTGATTGCTCTAGAAGTGGTTTCATACTTATCTTACAGATGAAGATATGAGGGTAAAATGATTGACCTCTTTTGAAGTATTAGGAAAATGGCATGAAAGAATCTTAAAGGGCTGTTAGCTGAAACTTTTGGAAAGTATCCTAATTTTCTGCCTGTAAAAATTCCACTCACATGCTAGTAAATTTCCTAAGTAACAGTTGTACTATTTACTATTGTACCCTTGGATGTTTGGTAATTTTTATATAGTTTTTGGTTTTTATATAAAGTTTCTGCACTGATAGTTATATTCTCATCTGACATTTAATAGAAGTTTTGGGGTTAACTTTACAGTTAGGTAAAAATAGATTAAAGAGCTCTTCATTTGACCTATGTATTTGAAAAACTAATGAAATTATTCTTTTGAATTCTTACTAGATGATGAAGATTTGTTATGATTTTTAAGGTATATTAAACGTCCACAGGACATTTAGCCAGTTTTAAGTTTTAAACACACCAAAAGTAAAAGCTCCACATACCTGCAAATGTACTGCTTTTACCAGTAAATAGTATGCTTTTTCTTTTTAGTTGCCTGCCAATAAAGATGCCTTTCGAAAGACATGGAACCCCAAGTATACACTACGTAGCCATTTCGATGGAGTACGGGCATTAGCTTTTCATCCTGTAGAACCTGTGCTAGTTACTGCCTCTGAGGACCATACCTTAAAACTTTGGAACTTGCAAAAAACAGTTCCTGCCAAAAAGCAAGTATCTTCATATTTGTCCTCTTTTTTCTTCCAGTTTTGTTTGTATAAGTTTTTATTTTTTATATCAATAGATGTGCTTGGTGGTGATATATGGTTATTTAATTATATTTTTCCCCTATTCTCTTCCTTTTTAGGAGTGCCTCTTTAGATGTAGAGCCTATCTACACATTTAGGGCCCACATGTAAGTTTTATTGAATTGGTACTTAACTATAGTTACAACTATTGTTAATCCAGAAACCTGGCATTTTTGTCAGTGATTGATATTAGAAAAGATATTAGTTGACTAATGCCTCACTAGGTCAATAATTATAATATGAATTACAATATGTTCAAATGTACATGTTTACTTGAAATAGTTTTTATATACCACATAAATTAAGGGATTGGGGAAACAGATTTGAGTTTCTTAGTATGATGTATAATTAATTTTCTTCTCTCTTCCTTTTCCTATAATAGTGGCCCTGTTCTGTCATTAGCTATTAGTTCTAATGGAGAACAGTGTTTTAGTGGTGGCATTGATGGAACTATTCAGTGGTGGAATATGCCTAGTCCTAATGTGGATCCGTATGATACATATGGTAAGTAAAAGGATCAAAAAAAAAAATTTTTTTTTAAAGAATAGAGCCACCAAAAGTAAATACCACAAATATTGTGGCAAGTTTTAAATATATGTTAGTTTCTTCATTTAGTTCTTCTATGGGGTAGCAGATTGCTTCATTAAAGACACAAATCAAAAAATGTCATACCATGAGTACTTAAGTCAGTATATTGGCACTTCTGTGATCTTAAAAAGATATATATGTAAAGTTTTTTTTCAGTACTAGTTAACTAATTTTAGAATAATAAGTGAAAGACAATGGAAACAGATAGGGATTATGATGGTGTAAATCAGTTTGGAGGGCTAAAATTAATTTGAAAATGGATGAAAAAGAACTTATGGAACTGACATTTAGAAATATATTCTGTAAGAAAACTTGCATATGTATTCAAATATATTTATAAGGACATCGATTATAATTATAAAATATTGAAACAAAATGTTTATGGACTGTTCTTTTTATGTGACACACATCTGATACCTACATTTGCCAGGCATAGTGGCAAGTAAGCACTTTGTTAAATAAGATTGCGGGTAGCGCAATACGACCAGCTCATGTGCAGATCACTGAGCTCACTGGAGAGAATGTCAGATTCATTACAGAGAATACAGACCTGATGGTGGCCAGCTCTGTTCAGAAGGTCTTCATTGCAGAGGTCCCATCATAGCTATTGACTGAGTTCAGATTGATGCCAATTCCTCAGTTGTTCATGAGTTCATCGCCCACAGGCTTGGGTTATTTCCCCTCCCTGATGACAGCATTGTGGACAGGCTGCAGTACTCCTGGGACTGCATGTGAAAGAGTTTTGCCCTGAGCACTCAGGAGAATTTGTACTTAATGTGTAGTATAATGAAGACCAGATGTGCCACCTCTCAAGACCTCATTTCCAGCCATCCCTGGGTGATTCTGATGATATCCCATAACTGAGACAATGACATCCTGATTGTCAAACTGAGAAAGAGCCAGGAGCTGAAACTTCGAGCCTGTGTCCAAAAGGGGTTGGGCAAGAAGCATGCCAGGTAGAACCTGACTATATGGGTGGCTTTTGAATGTGATCTGCACAATGCCCTGAGATATATCATACACTCCAAGCATGAAGAATGGCCAAAGAATGAGTTCTCATCGCTGGATGAAGATGAGTCTCAGGCTTCTTATGACCCCAATGGCAAGCCAGTGAGATTTTACCACAATGTGGAGTCCTGAGGCTCTCCATGCTCTGATACCGTTGTCCTCTCAGCCCTCTCCAGATTGAAGAAGTTGTTAAGTGATTACAAACTCAGGCCACTAGGTCTAGAGCAATGTACTAAGTAACCAGCAGTTAACTGCAGCACACCTGTTTCAGCACAAGGGTGACTCAAGGCAGCAGCTGGAGTTCAGATCTCTCTTGAGGGCTTCTAGATTCTGGGCTCCAGGCTGCTGTTCAAGCGTCATAAAGGTTGCCAGGCCCAGGTAGCTAGATGTTGCAGTTAGATTATGGGGAATACCTCTGGGATTTAGACAAAGACAATTTTTAGAAGACATTTTTGCATTCTTGGTCCTACAAGGGTAGTGTCTAGGTAGAATCTAAAGTATCTCTTCCATCCTTTTTCTTGGGATGCCAGTAGAGGGATGTCCTGTTGCCCTTTTGAGAACACTGAGCTTATCTCCTGACAGCTGTTCTCATGACAGCTCTTTAAAGCCTTTCTGTCCAAAAGGAGTTTTCAGAGCTGCATGTGATGTTTCTGGTGTTAGGATTGGGTGCTGGTAACTTCATCCAGACAGACGTAAGCACTCTGTTCCTTCACCCAGGGGCCTATTGGTACTTCCAATTCCTAGGTGTCACTAAATTGAGAAGTAACTTTTTGGGAATACAATACCATTAGACCTTGACTGTCTTCTGTCCCAACAAATAAACCTGCTGTTACTCTTTACTCAACAGTTCTGAACAAGTTTCATCTCTGCTGTCAGCCTAATTGTTTAGTTCAATGGTGAAGGATGGGCAGGAGCAAAGGGTCTTCCCACAAATTTCCTTCTCCAAATGAAGGTTCTGGTCCTGGTTCCTTAGCACTGTCTTTAGGTAGGAGGATCAAAGCAGCTAGTTAGGCAGCCTGGAGAAAACCAGAGATCAGTACAGAAAAGAAGAGATATTTATTGATTAACAATAGTTGTCTTTTTTATTTTTGTCAATAAAGAGCATAACACATACACAAAAGAAATAAGATCATGTAATGGGAAAAGTCGACAGAAAATAAGGTATTAGGTGTATGATTTCAACTTGTAGGTGGTAGGAAAATAGAATACTGTGACAGGATTATAGGATTACTAATACTAGATGTCAGCATGAGCAACTAAGTATGTAATGGTAGCATTACATTCAAATACTAGATGTTAGCATGACCAACTAAATATGTAATGGTATCTTTAGAGGTCAGGATAGTCTAAAATAATGACATTCCAGCCAAAATCTGAAGGACAAAAGGCAACTTAGGTTAAAAAAAAAAGTAAGAAGTGATCTGGAAAAAAAAAATATTTAAAAGATGCCTGACTTGCAGGCAAACTAAATTGAGGTTTGAGAAAAGTAAATACTGTTAAAGTATTAGGTCTGTGGAGATGCTGCCAGGAATAGAGGAGTTATAGTATAGTTGGATCTGTGTTTAATGCGTTATTGGGGGTGCCGGGGATTTAGTTCAGTTGTGCAGTACCTACCTGGTAAGTGTGAGATCCTGAGTTTGATTCCTAGTATCCCCTCTCAAAAAATGTTTCGCTGTGATACATATTGAGAAAGTACAGTAGAATAGATAGAATTTATTGATGAATTGAATTGAGTGGGTAAATTGATAGGTGAGTGACCTTGATTTTTTGGAGGGGAGGGTAACAGGAATCAAACTCAGGGTCTTGCACCTGCCAGGCAAGGACTGTACCACTGAGCTACATCTCTAGCCTGAGTATACTTTTTAATAAACAGCTTTATTGTGACGTAATTCACATATCATAAAAAGTCATCCTCTTTAAAGAATGTGATTTAGTGGCTTTTAGTGTGTAAAGAAACACAGCTACCACTTCCAGAACATTCATTTTCATTACTAATAGTAGATGTTAGCATGAGCAACTAAGTATGTAATGGTAGCATCTGTTGAAATGGAGATAGAACAAGTGTAAGGATATAGAACAAAATATAAGGTTGTGATTTGAATTTAGATACATTCAGAGATGGGATTATCTGCTCAGCAAAGGAACCCACTGACTTCTCAAGAGACAGTCTACAGAATGCGGAAAAAATTTTGCCAGCTACTCAGACAAAGGACTAATATCTAGAATATATAAAGAACTCAAGAAAATTAGATCCTCCCAAATTTAAAGATCCTGTTTAAAAATGGACATCTGAAATGAATAAACATTTCTCAAATGAGGAAATACAAATGGTGAATAAATGAAAAAATATTGGTCATTGCTGGCCAAACAACACCTGAGATTCCAACTTCAGAATGTATGGCTACTGTCAAGAAAGCAGCCAATAATAAATGCTGGTGAGGCTATGGGGACAGATGAACCCTTCTCCATTGTTGGTAAGACTGTAAACTGGTACAGCCACTATGGAAATCAGTATGGAGAAGTCCACAAAAAACTAAAAGTAGAAGTTCCATTTACCCAATTATCCCCTTTTATGATCTTCCTCACTCCCCTGAAATTAAGGACAATTCATAATAAATCTTTCAAACAGCCTATATGCCCATCCATTGGTGAATGGATAAAAAAAATGTATTTGTACATGGTAGAATACTACTCTGTCATACAAAGGATAGACGTGAGTCATTTTTAGGAAAATAGATGTACCTTGAAACCATGTTAAGTGAAATAATTCAGACACATGAAACTTAAATCTTGCATGGTTTCTCTAATACGTTAATAGGGAAAAAAGGAAAGAAAAGTAATATATGAGGCAGGAGAATTGTTCCAAATTTGAGGTCCGCCTGGGCTACGTAGTAAATTGAAGGCCAGCCTGAACTACGTAGGGAGACCCTGTCTCAAAAGAAAAAAAAGGTAATCTGGCATATACCATGTAACTAAAAGTGTACCCTGACTCATTATAATTGTGTTACATGTATTTTAAAAAATCTTTTTATTTACTTATTTATTTGGTACAGGGTCTCGCTATGCAGCTCATACTTACAATGATCCTCCTGTTTCAGCCTGCCCAGTACTGCAGTTACAGGCATGTGCCACCCCACCCAGTTTCACTGGCCATCATGGCATGCCTGGGGTTCTGGGGATAGCAGGCATGTGGTAACCAGGGTTCAAATCCAGGTCTTTGCACTTGCCAGGCATGTACTTAGACCACTGAGCTATCTCCCCAGCCCTGTTCTATTTGTTTTATGTGTTCTTTGGCCCATTAGTCTGGTTTTCAGTCTGTATATGATAATTGACTTTATAAGGTGATTACTAAATGAGTCTGATGCTGGAAATATAAAAGGGTATGGAACAAAGAGGGAAAGAGAAGGGAATTGAAATGTATTATGTATATGAACAGTCCCTACAGTGAATGTAATCATTATGTGTTGCAGACATGTACTCATAAAAGTAAAAATAACATGGGTAGTGAGAGATGGCACTATTGGGTAGATAGTATCAAAATATCATGCGCAAAGAGCTCAAGGGTTACAGATAAAATACAGGGAGTTTTCTCAACGAGGATGATAAAGCTATGAGAATGGGTGATACAACGTAAGTGGACTATATTGTATAGCATAAAAAACTCTGGAACTGAAGTCTTCAGTAACCCAGACAATGGGAAGTTGATTAGAACAAGGGAGCTAACAAAGGCAACTTAAATGTGACCATGAGATAGGAAAAGTACAAGGGTAGGTTCATAAGGTATAGGCAGAGGAGAGACCATTTTGTAAAGTCTAAACCTCAAATGTTGGTGAGATCTAGGTAACAGGAGGATGAAAAAGGTTCCCTTTAAGTAACACATTTGCATTTTATCCAGATAGAGGTTTGATGCCACAAACAAATCCAGAGGATGAAAAGACCTCTTAAAAATCTTTCAAGTATTACTCAGCTATTAAGAATGATAAGTTTGAAGCATTTATACTGAAGTGGATGCCACTTGAACATATACTCATAAGTGAAATAAACCAGACACACGTGTAAATATCGTATAGTCTCCCTGGCATAAGAAGCAAAAAGCAGAAATACAAAAGGAAATGTACAACAACTAAAATCAATTGAGTCCCATAAGGCAAAGTGAATGGCATATGCTGCAGGATACTAATCAGCTTTTCTTCTGGATGGTTAACAACGTAAGATCACAAAGTTGGAGAAATAGAAGAGCCACAAGGCCAGACAACATTTTGGCCCTACCCTTTCAAGGTCAACGAAGACTCAGGACATAGGAGAACCTGTACTGCAACATCATGAAACTCAGTTGAGCTCCAAATTTTCTGAACAAGGAGATTATGGAGCCACAGAGGAAAGAGATTAAAGTTCTACAGTGTTGCCTGGGGAGAGTCACATGAAGAGAAAACTTTCTCTCAAGCTCTCACAGAGAGCAAACTGGTTAAGCATTGGCCATGACTCATTCACATGGATGACACAGACAAATCATCTACAGAATAATGTACAGGACTACAAGATAAACCCTGAGAGGACTTCACTGACCACATAAGAAATATAAAATTCATTTGTTGGTATATAAGTCTTGATCTATCTAGCAGAAAAGTATAAAAATGAAGTATATATCGTGGGGCCATAATATTAAGCTGAGCTGTAAATGGCTTTGGTCGACAACTTCTTTGAATAACTCACTATTGTTGTAGAATGCTGGACTGTTGGATTGTGTTGTTCAGTTCAAGCACCTAAGTTAGTTGAATGACAATGGAGTGCCCACCTTTGACAGGTGTAGACAAAGAAAGGGGTGTAGAAAGAAAAAATCATGATGTGTGTGTATAGACAGTACAGTTGGGATAGATAACGCTGTGCTTCTACATAATCCTATGAGAGGCAAGATCTGCACTAATGGTGGTTGGACAGGATATTATGTTGGCTTCTAGTACTATGGTCATCCACTAGGAAAATAATTACTGAATTTTTGATATAATTCAGGTATAAAAAATAAGATAAGTAAGCAACTACGCTCTTAATTTACTGATAAGAGACATCTGCTAAAATAATATCTGTAAATATAATATCATATATGCACCTTGTACGATACCAAAACATCATGAAAACAGTTTGCAATGTATTAATTTATCGAATCTGTCTTGTTAAGGTGTCTTGAAACTGTCTGATGTGTGTAGTTCAGTAAAATAAAAAAAAAAATCTTTCAAGTCATAGCATGGCTGAAAAAGCAGTGTGATGAGAATAGCAAAGAAGAGTTGTTTATTTTGTTTTTTTAAAGGAGGAAGGTTTATTCTGGCTCATAGGTTGTAGAGGTTTTAGTTCACAGCTGGCTGACTCCACCACAGGAAGGCAGAACAGGAGTCATGAAACTCATGAATCCATGGCAGGCAGAAGGCCAAAGACTTAGGCAGTAAGAAGCAAGCCACAAGGCACCAGTGTCATTCAAGAAAAGTATGAAATTTGATAGAAATTATCATCAGTGATTTTGGCAGGCAACAGTCATTATACATTTAAAGAATGAACAAGTTGTGAAAAGCATATACACTTAATGGCTCTCTCCTATTTTACAGGACATGGAGGTAAAGTTAATTCAGATATTCTGAAACTTTTTGATTATGATAATGATCTGAGGAGTGTTTGCATAGTTAAAAGATGGAAAATGTAAAACCAAATTAGTGAGTTGGCTGAAATTCACAATACACTTGGTGGTAGAAGTCTTTGTAAGGAAAAACAATTTCTTGTATCCAGAAGCAGGAAGATATCCTGTAGATATTAGTAGATATAGATACAGTGACAGGAGGGATTTCCTGTTGAAAGCTGTATTTTCTGGGTGATGTATAAGGCATAATGTTTACAGATGAAAAGAAGTTGGTAACTGCAGGGATTGGGGAAATGATAAATATTTATGGAAAAAGATAAGAGTTCAGTACAAAAATAGGATTATCAGATATGCTGCATTTTTTACCTTCAAATAACCATTAGTTGATCCATGCATAAATCAAACACCTACACAGTAGAATATTAATTGGCAATAAAAGGAAGTATGGATATATGAATGAACCTTGAAAACACTCATGAAACAAGCCAGTCAGAAAAGATCACATGTTTTATGATTCCATTTATATAAATTTTCAAAACAGACATCTGTAGAATAGAGTAGTAGCTGCCTATAGCTGCAGAAAGTTGGGGGGGAAGAATTGGAGAAAAAGTGGTTAATGAGTAATGAAAGTGCCTTAAAATCATGATGGTTGCACAACTGTCAACATCAAAAACTGTTACTGTACACTTTAAATGAGTAAGTTGTGTATGTAGATTATATCCCAATAGGTTTTTCTTAGAATATATGTTTATAGAAAACTATGAAAATACAGAAGTTATAAAAATAACCCCTACCTGTCTCACTGCTTAAGAGATAATCAATGTGTACACTTTGGTTTGCCTTCTGTGATCTTTATATGTGTTCTTCACATTTAATTAAATGATAAATTATCTTTTTGTTGTGTTTTTGTCCTTTAGTTCTTCCGATAGGGTCTTGCTTTATAGTTCAGGCTGACCTAGAACTCACTATGCAGCCCAGACCTAAAAACTCCTGCCTCAGCCTCCCAAGTGTTGGGATCACAAGTGTGTACCACAATGCCCAGCTGCCCAGCTGTGAATAACTTCTTTTGGCTAATTTTTATTTGTTTGTTTCTTTTCAGAGCCAAACGTTCTAGCTGGCACTTTAGTTGCTCATGCAGATGCAATCTGGGGTCTTGCCTATAGTGGCATAAAAAATCAATTACTGTCTTGTTCAGCAGATGGCACTATTAGGTTATGGAGTCCACAAGAAAAATTGCCATGTATTTGCACTTACAATGGAGACAAGGGTGAGTACATTTTGTATTATGAGAAAAGCTAATTTTAAAGAATGAAAAAGATAAGTAGAACAAAGCATTTATTTCTTTATTGTTCCAAAGAAATGTGTTGAATGGATCTGTAAAAGTTACAGTAATCATTTTACTTAGTTTTTTGAAGTGCTTTGCAGATATACCCTATAGCTCAATGCTTTTGACTTGAAGTCATCTTTCATTTAAGCAAGTAGTAAGATGCTTGCTTGGCATGTAGGAGACCCTAGGATTGACTCTGCACTATAAGAAGTTTTTAAAAATAGGTGTTTGTATTAACTGTGGGGTAAAGAAATGGCACTACTCATAGAGACAGTAGTAAACACACTTCATCTGCTCATTTCCAAGCATACTTATAAACTACATGTACCTTGAACATAACACATAGCTTGGAGAATCCAGCCATAATCACTTAAACTGTTAACCAGAACTACAGATAGTTCATGATTTGAAACCTTTCTTATTAAAGATCACTTTATTCAACTTACATTTTGAAGACATTTGTGTGGGTGGGTGGGTGGGTATGTATGTATGTATGTATGTATGTATGTATGTATGTATGTAGTTTTAGTGAGCTTCTACTCTTGAGTCTTAGACTTTTTTTTATCAGATGTTTTATATGTACTTAAGTTTGTTGGACATCCGAAATACATGTAAAAATGTTCAGTGTCATTGATTATTTAAGAAATGCAAATTTAAACAACTCTGAATCTGAGTTGCATAGCAAGACCTTGTACCAAATAAATAAAGATTTTTTAAAAAAGGATAAATTTGAGGGTTTTATTGGTAAATGGATGCAACTAGAGACCATACTCTTTAAGTAAATCAGACCTGCATGCACAAACATTTCCTAAATATAAAAACCTGAAAGAGTAAAAATCTGAAGAATACAATAAATACTGTGAGAAGGAAATGATCCTGTTCAAAAGAAAGGAAGGAATTACTGAATTGAGGACAGGAGATGAAGCAGAGAAAGAGATGTATCTATGCATGTGAGGGTTTGGATATTTGTACTGTGGATTTCTGCTGGTACATGGAAAGAAAGAGTTAATGTTTATTTTTTTGTCTTTTTTCTCTTTATAACTTTTTGTAATTTTCCATGTGTTTATTTGGTGATCTGAGTAATTTTAAGACAATGCTGCTCAAATACTGTGAAATTCATATTTTGTTTAGTGAAATTCTGTATCATTTGTAACTTTTTCTTACTATTTTATATTCTCTTTAAGAAATAAAAGAATTAAATTTATTGTTTTAAAATGTTTTAGATAAGTGGTATATTGTTAGTGATTCTTCTTTTACCTCTGCATTAGAGCTAAACATTCGTTTAATTATTATTTGGGGGGGGGGGCTGAACTGGGGATTGAACTCAGGCGCCTGCGCTTGCCAGGGAAGAACTTATTCCACTGAGCCATCTCCCCAGGCCCTTATTTGTTTCTTGCTTTATCTAGACAATTGCTAAACTTCAGGTTTTACCTAATTGTGCATCAGTTTGGCTCTTTGAACTTACTATGCTAGAGAGAAATTTCTACTCAAAAGGCCACTTTATGGTATTCTTACATCAGTGTGGATTCCAGAATCCAAGCTTCATTTTTAAAAACTGAAAGTTTTGACCTATAGTACCCGCTTGATAAGGCTTATATCCCAAGATGATGTCAGAATGCCACCTTCTCATGGGTTTCCTAAGAAAATTAGAGAGTGGCCCAATGGACTCAATTTAGAACATTTTTCTACTTTGAAAGAAAATGATTAGGAAAACATGTTTTGCAAGTAGCTATATTTTAGTTGTATTTTTCATTAAATAGAATATTATAAATAGAAACTTATAAAATGAGAAGTTGCTTACTTTACTGTCCTAACACAAATGCTTTTTAGATGATTGCTATCAAGAAAATTTTAATTTTTTTCTTATTAAAAGAAAATTTTAGGATTACTGTTTTTATATTGTATTTTTTGGGTTTCTTTCAGAGCACGGCATCCCTACATCAGTTGACTTTATAGGCTGTGATCCAGCCCATATGGTGACCTCTTTCAACACTGGTAGTGCAGTAATTTATGATTTAGAAACATCACAGTCTTTAGTGATACTTTCATCACAGGTAGATACTGGTAAGTTTTCATGAATTATTTTTTAAACCTTAGGATTCTTACACAAAAGAAGGTAGTTTTTTATTTTTCATATTTTGACTTTATGACTTCAGGATAGAAGTTTCATTATGGTACTGTTACTTTTGTTTGTATTACTTCCACAAATTAAGCTTATGGGTATGTGGGAACAGAATGAGAAATGTGAAACTGAAAATAAAGGAATAATTTTGAACTTTTCATGTTAAATATATGTGAAAGTAGGAAAGAATCCCTGATAGCCTGATATCCAGCTTTAGTCTGTAAATGGATGTAAGTGTGGTATGTTCTATAGTTTTCTTAAAGAGAAATCCAGGGAGTATCCATGCATTGTGATTGATTGGTATATCTTCAGGCTGCTTTTCATCTACAAGGTACTTGTACATATTTGTCATCTCATTTTCCTTACCTTTTTTTAAATTGAAGAATTGGTTTATCAAGTTTTACACACTGGATATCCATTTTTGCATGCCTGTGGTGTCAAAGATGGGCTTATTCAAATTCAGATTCATCGCAAGGGCCTGAGTTCAATCCCTGGTTCTGCAAAAAAAAAAAAAAAAAAAAAAAAAAA
>PVKA01035375.1:0-22672 GCA_004027165.1 Ctenomys sociabilis
GCAACATCATGAAACTCAGGTGAGCTCCAAATTTTCTGAACAAGGAGATTATGGAGCCACAGAGGAAAGAGATTGAAGTTCTAAAGTGTGCCTGGGGAGAGTCACATGAAGAGAAAACTTTCTCTCAAGCTCTCACAGAGAGCAATCTGGTCAAGCATTGGCCGTGACTCATCCACATGGATGACACAGACAAAGGAAGATGTCTAACTTTTCATCCATGAATCTTATATTTTCAAAGTGCTCTTTAATTTCCAAAGCACTTACTCATATATTGTTTCAGTGAGGCATCCACACAGCTAATAGATCAACCCAGGATCCAGATGAAAAATGTGAAGCACTGATATGAGCATAAGGATACAGTGCTGATATTTGAAAGGAGCAGAAATGGTACCAAAAAATTAAGATTATGTAGCATGGCTTTCTTTGGAATCAAATACCATAACATCTTTCTTTGAGAGAGAAAGTCAGATGTTACAATCAATCCACTAATTCATTTTAGGTAGAAGAATGAGAGTAAGAGAAGTTGAAAGATCAGGGACAGTCTGATTGTTGACAGATGAAGTGATCACAGGTGATGCATTATTTATCAGAATAAACCAATGAATTGCTCAAAATAGTCGTAAAATTCCAATGCAATTGTTTAATTGGGAGTAATTAGGAGAGCTTCCACAAATTGAGAAGAAGTGCAGAGTTTTGTCAGTCGTGAATGCTCTAGGTCAGAGAAGATAAGCCAGTTGCAATCTCCACTGTCATGTTGTTGGCAGATCTCAATAACTAATCATGACACCCTTTCCTGTTAGATCCATTTGAGGCTCTGTAGTTTCAACTTGATGTTTCCATTAGGCCCAGCTAAGTGCCGTGTACAGAGCCAGCCTGCTTGCCATCCTGCTTCAGCACAGACCTGCACACGGGTTTGCCTTGTTTTTCGATCTAAAACCATATTTGAAGCCACATTTTGTTGTCTGGGTAATATTCTGTATGATTCTTAATTTCCTTTACTGTTCCAGAAGCCTATAATCAAGATAGCACACATTATTGTAATTCATGCAAAATTATGTAAACATTCCAAAGAACATGAAATCTGTACAGAGCTGACAGACCCAGCACTTTGTTTATTCTACATCTTGGAGGATATTACATTTCTGCTTGTAAGAAGACAAAGTACCTCTCCAGAAGTCTTTGGTGAATTTCTCTCCTCAAAAGTGTGATTGTTATGTATTTATTTCCTGCAATTCTAAAAATTAATTTTATTCCAGGGTCCCAGAAAACTCAATCATTTCCTTAAAGAAAGAAATCCTGTACTGCCTTGCTCAGTGGTACTAGCTCAGGAAAGAGCAATTTGTTTCAGAAAGTGGAAGGTAGTGGTTTAAATCACAGCCTTACTTCTATGTAACAAAGAAGCATGTAACTATATGGTTGTAGAGTCAGATGCCTGCCAAACACTTATGGGTGCTTTCTCACAATTAATTTACTTGTGTTGTTTTCTCAACTCTGTTCCTTCTTATCTCTAACTCCTTTTCTTTTCTTCTTTTTGCTTGTGGGACAGGTGACTTTGAAGGGTAAATGTGGATCTCCAAAATACCTTCAAAGTTATTTAGTTATGTAAGTCTCTGTCCTTAACATGAGAACTCTAGGCCCCCGCCCCCAAGCCTGCCGAACGAGTGGGAATTTTCTGGACTCTTTTGGCACCCTGGTGAGTGTGTGGGAGAACCTTTGGCTTCTCCCTGTGCATGCCGCCATATCAGGAGCCCAAGCCTGCCAAGCAAGTGACAGGCCTGATACATCCCAGACCGACTTGCCCAGAAACTCCTCGGAGCCCCTGCCCCCAAGCCAGCCACGGGAGTGAGAACTTTTGTGACTCTCCGTGTACCCAATCCAACCTCACATGGCCTGGTGAGTGTGAGGGAGAAATTGGAGAAATTCTGTGCTCCCCACTGGTTCCAGGAACAGGGACCCAACAGGGCAACCACAAGCTCACAGTTGTACCTGAAGAGCTGCAGCAAAAAGGAACTGAACACAACTGCTAGATCCAGGCCAGGCATAACTGGACAATCTCAAACTTAATAGACTGGCACCTGAATCTAATTATGCTCGAAGGACAGAACTGCACCAAAGCTCTACACCAAAGGTCAGAGGTTAGTGATATACAAGATGACAAAGAAAAGGAGCAAAATGACAAGTGCATAGGACACTAGCTCAGCTGAAATGAATGAAGAGCGTCAGAAGCAAAGGAACAATAGCAGAAAGGTAAAGAGGAATTCAAAACAGAAATAATATCTGAAATTAAAAAGGAATTCTTTGAAATCATAGCATCTGAAGTAGAAAATCAATTCCAGAAATATATAGAAGAAACCAAATTTGGAAAAAACTCTGCAATAAAAGAATTAATAGCTACCTGTAAAGAAGACACTGATAAAAAATACAGGAGATCAGAAATATGATGGACTCTTGGAATGAGCAATACGGAAAAGAAATAGATCACATGAAGCAGACTCAAAGAGACATAGAAGAACTTAAAATCTCAATCACAAGTCTACAAAACCAGTTGAGTGAAAGCTAAGACAGAGTTTCAGATCTTGAAGACATTGGTGCAGCTACTGAAAAGGTGACAAAGGATCTTTTAAAAGCAACTATGTAAGACCACAATCTTAACAGGAGACCTTAACACCCCCTTATCTCAAAAAGATAGGTCAACCCGACAAAAAATTAGCAAGGAATTAGTGGAACTGAGTCAAAGCTTGGAACAAATGGACCTGGTGGATATATACAGAATGTTCCAACCAACCACAGCTGAATACACATTTTTTTTCAGCTGCACAAGGATCATTCTCCAAAATAGATCACATACTAGTCCATAGGTCATGCATAAGGACATAACTGCACTATCCCATGCATATTATCTGATCCCATTGCAGGGAAACTGGAAATAAACAACAAAAGAAATTCCTGCAGAACTCATGGAAATAAAACAACACCCTACTAAGCAATCAATGGGTCACAGACAAAATTAAAAAGAAATTCAACAATATCTATAATTCAATGAAACTTCAACCACAATTTAGCAGAATATATGGGATGTGATGAAAGCAGATGTTAGAGGGAAAAATCATAGTTATAAACTCACACATTAGGAAAACAGAACATGGAAAGCACCCTAATATTGTATCTCTGACATCAAGGAAAAGAACAGCAAATCAAACCCAGAGCACAAAGATGGGATGAAATCATAAAGATTAGAGCAGAAATTAATTCAATTGAGATGAAGAAAAACAGTTCAAAGAATCAATGAATCAAAAACGTGGTTCTTTGTAAGACTAAATAAAGTTGATAAGCTCCTAGCCAACCTCATCATTAAGAGGAAAGAAAAAATTCAAATACTCGCAATAAGGAATGAAAAGGGTGAAATCACAAGAGACCCAGTGAAAATTCAGAAGATTATCAAGAGCTACTTTGAGAATCTTTACACTCATGGAACAGAAGACGCAGAAGAAGTAGACAGATTCATTGAAAGGTACAAATTACCAAAACTGAATCAAGAAGATATAACAACTCTCAATAAGCCAGTAACGGTCAACAAAATACGAAACGTAATAAAAAGCCTATCGACAAAGAAAAGTCCAGGTCCTGATGGATTCACAACTGAATTCTACAAGAAATTTATAGAAGATATAATGCCTACACTCCTCAAACTCTTCAATGAAATTGAAAAGGAAGCAGTCCTCCCAAAACACTTATGGAGGCAAGTAATATACTGATTTAAAAACCAGGGAAAGACACAACCAAAAAGGGAACTACAGGCTAATCTCCCCCAAGAACATAGATGCAAAAATACTCAATAAAATCCTAGCAAACAGAATACAGCAAATCATCAAGAAGATCATACACCATGACCAGGTAGGATTCATCCCAGGGATGCAGGATGGTTCAATATTCGAAAATCTATAAATGTTTTACACTATATTAATAGACTGAAATCTATAAACCACATGATCACTTCAATTGATGCAGAGACAGCTTTTGACAAAGTCCAGCATTCATTCATGTTCAAAACTCTACAGAAAATTGGAATAGATGGACACTACCTCAATTTTATAAGAGCCATCTATGACAACCCAATGGCTAATATAATTCTAAATGGGGAAAAACTGAAATCTTTTACCCTTAGATCTAGTAGAAAACAAGGATGTCCTCTATTACCCCTCCTGTTCAATATAGTTTTGGAATCATTAGCAACAGCCATTAGAAAAGTGGGAGGAATAAAAGGAATAAGAATAGGTAAAAAAGAAGTTAAATTATCACTATTTGTGGATGACTTGATATTTAATTGGAAGACCCGAAAAATTCTACCAAGAAGCTACTAGAATTGATACAGAAATTCAGTAGAATAACAGGATACAGAGTCAGTACTCGAAAGTCAATAGTATTCCTCTACATAGATAAAAAGCACACTAAAAGGGAAACAATAGAAACAATACTTTTTACAATAGCACTGTGGAAAATTAAATACCTTGGAGTTCACTTAACCAAGGAAGTCAAAGCAGAAGATTATAACACTTTATGAAAAGAGATTATAGACGATTTCAGAAAATGGAAAGATGTTCCCTGCTCCTTGATAGCAAGAACCAACATCGTGAAGATGGCCATACTCCCAAAATTGTTGTGCAGATTTAATGCAATCCCTATCAAATTACCAGCAAAATACCTTCCAGACTTAGAGAAATCATTCCTAAAATTTATTTGGAACCAGAAAAGACCTAGAATAGCAAAGGCAATCCTGGTCACAAACACAAGGCAAGAGGCATCACAATTCCTGACTTGAAATTATACTACAAAGCCACTGTGATAAAATCAACATGGTATTGGCAATGAAATAGACCTGAGGATCAATGGAATAGATCAGAAGACACAGAGGCATCTACAAACACACTCAGCCACTTGATCTTCAAAAAAGGGGTCAAACAAGCTTACTGGAAAAAAATTGTCTCTTTAACAAATGGTGCTGCGAAAACTGTCTTTCTCCATGCCAAAAACTAAAACTTGAACCAGCTCTATCACCATGCACTAAGCTAAGTCAAAATGGATTAAAGATCTAAACATTAAAACAAAAATACTCAGTCTCCTGGAAGAGAAAGTAGGAGGAACTCTTGAAGACATAGGGATAGGCAAAGAGTTCATGAATAAACATGTATTCACACGGGAAACATTTGAAAGAATTAACAACTGGAATCAACTCTTCTTGAGGAGTTAATGCACATCAAAAGAAATTGTCAACAAAGTGAAAAGACAACCCACAAATTTTGAAAAATCCTAGTTAATGAGCACTCAGACAAGAAATGCTCTCTAGAATATACAAAGAACTAACATATATTAGGGCCCTCAAATTTAAAGACCCAATTCAGAAATGGGCATCTGAGATGAATACACACTTCTCAGAGGACAAAATTAAAGAAGCAAATAAATATATGAAAAAATGCTCCACATGGTTAGCCATCCATGAAATGCAAATAATAACAACCCTGAGGTACCATCTCACTCCAGAAAGAATGGCTACCATAAGGAAATCAAGCAACAACAAATGTTGGAGAGGATGTGGGAAAAAGGGAACACTTCTCCATTGCTGTTTGGAATGTAGACTGGTACAACCATTGTGGAGATCAGTGTGGAGACTCCTCACAAAACTAGGACTGGAAATCCCATTCAAGACAGTTATCTGCCTACTGGGAATTTTTCAAGAGGATCTGAAAACATTATATCATAGTGATATATGTGTACCTATATTTATAGCAGCACAATTTGTGATAGCAAAATCTTGGAAACAACCAAGATGCCCTTCATATGAGGAATGGTTGAAAAAGATGTGGTATTTTTATATAATGGGATATTACTCAACTATAAAGAATAATAAACTTGAAGCATTTATATTAAATTGGATGCCACTTGAACATATACTCATAAGTGAAATAAAGCAGACACACATGTGCAAATATCGTATAATCTCCCTTGTGTAAGAAGTCAAAAGAAGAAATACAAATAGAAATGTATCACAAGAACTAAAAAGAATTGAGTCAGATAGGGCAAACTGAATGGCATATGCTGCAGGGTACTAGTCAGGTTTTCTTATGAATGGTTCATAACCTAAGGTCACAGATCAAAAATTGGAGTTATAGAAAAGCCGCAAGGTCAGCCAACATTTTGGCCCTAGCCTTTCAAGTTCTGTGAAGACTCAGAACATAGGAGAACCTGTAGTGTAACATCATGGAACTCAGTTGTGCCCTAAATTTTTGATTAGAGAGATTTTGCAGCCATAGAGGAATGTGAATGATTATCTATAGTGTGCCTAAGGAGAGTCACATGGAGAGCAAACTTTTTCTCAGGCTCTCACAGAGAGCAAATTGGTAAAGCAATGGCCGTGATTCATGCACATGGCTGACACTGACAAAGGATCTACAGAGTGAGGTACAGGATTAGAGGACAAACCCTGAAGCGACTTGAGTGACCTCATGAGATACAAAAGTTACATTTTTTTGTTATATAGGTCTTGCTTTATCTCAGTCTTAACCATCCAGCAGAAAAGTAAAAAAATGAGGTATATAAAATAGGGCCATAATAGTAAGTTGAGTTGTAAACGGCTACAACCAACAATTTCTTTAGATAACTCACTATTATTGTGGACTCCTGGACTTTGATTGTGTTGCTGAGTTCAGGCACCTGTAATGGTTGAATGACAGTGCAGTGCACATCTTTGACAGGTCTAAACAAAAAAAAATGATACAAAGGAAGAACCATGCTGTGTTTGTATAAACAGTATAACTAGGATAAATATGCAGTACTTCTGCATAATTCTATGAGAAGCAAGATTTGCACTAACAATGGTCGGACAGGATACTCTGTCAGCTTCTAGTACTCTAGACAACCACTAGGAACATAACAAGGTAGAAAGTATTAATAGTTGAAACTGTACTATAATTCAATTTTAAAAAGTAAGTATACAGCTATATTCTCTTAATTCATTGATTACAAACATTTGCTCTAACAGTGTTCGTAAGTAGAATATCATGTGTGCACCTTGTACGACAACAAACCACTACGAAAACAGTGTGCAATATATTAGCTATGGAAAAAAATGAATATAAATTTCTTGGTTTTGACACAGTGAACCATTTTTTCTGATCTGTACATTCTTCATTCTTATTTTGGACAGCTTTTATTGTTATATTCATTTATATTTCTAAATAATTTATATTCAATTTGCAATCTATTAAAAAATTAAGGGGCTGGGGAGATGGCTCAGTGGAATATGTACTTCCCTGGCAAGTGCAAGGATCTGAGTTCAATCCCTGGTTCCACCAAAAAAAAAAATAAATAAATAAATAAAAAATAAAAAATTAGAATAAATAACAAAAATAGTTTAAAAAGAAAATATTTATCATAGAATCTTAGAAGACTATGTAATAAGCTTAAAGATAATCATTTAAAAATATTTTCAGTGCTAATATATCTTAAGATATAAATATACATATATGTTATGTATATTTCTGAACAAACATGCCTAACACAGAATTTAAATTTTTTTAAAATGCAGTGCTCGCATGTGTATAAAATAGGCAAAGTCCTGCTTTCCAGAGCAGAAGGTTATAACCTTCCTAAAGGTTACCCAATATTTCTGTGCAGTTAGGAAATGTGAATTCATGCCTAACTGAATACATGTTGACTTCTCCTATAAGGGTTAACTCTATTTCAACATTGACCCTTTTATTTCCTCACACCAGAAATCTGATCAGAGACAAACAAATTGCATTGAATTAATTCTAAATTTGAAAGAAAGATCATGCATTCTGCAGACGTAATGAATTCAAAAGTAAGGCTGATAAAATAAAAATTTAAAATGAAAGAAAAGGCAGGAGGGCAGTCTGGAAGCATGATATGAAATTTATAGTTCACGAAATGCATTTTATGTTATAGAGGATTTCAAACATGTCTGGAAGTGGTGGGGACTATAACTCAGTGGCAGAGAGCAGACTCCTGGTAGGAAAACAAAATGAATGCATGTGCAAAATTATGTCTGAAAATTCTTTGACTCTTCACCAATAGAAAGGTGGAGATATCTAGCGCTTCTTGGAGCCAGACCAGGGACATCACTGCCTTTCAGAGCAGAATGAAGCACTGAGAGTATTCACCTCAGGACTGCTAAGAGGAGCCCTTAAAATACCCGAGATCCTGCATCCTTGGGGCTCGCAGATACCTTGCTCCCTTGCTCCCTTTAATCATGCAGGCCCTAGGGGCCGGTTGGACAGCGCAACAGATTAAAACACCTGCTTAGGCAGCCTCAGGGGCTGGGGGATGGATCTCCACCCCTGGGGCACTCTGAGACAGTGGCTGAGACGGGCCTGATGGTGCACACCTGTAATCCCAGCACTTGGGAAACTGAGAACAGGAGGATCACTGCTAGACTGTGATCTATTTAGTGAGACCCTGTAGACCCTGTACTAAATACTTCTAAAAAAAGGAAACAAAGGCAAGAAATGACAGCCAAGGAGCCCATGTCTAGGAGCTTTTTAGTCCAGGCACCAGATTTTTGAATGAAAACACCTTGTAGTGGTTGATGCATTGTGTCAACTTGAGATGTGGAAGCTTGGCTGGATGGATTCCTCACCCTGAGGCATGGGGGGCCTGCCCTAGGTGGGGAGGACCCAGCCCAGAGGGACTCAAAACAAGAAGGGTGATAAAGGATTTGAGGACGGCTTCTGCCACCCACTTCCTGGGAGGAGTTCTGATCTTTTCCCCCTCGTCACTTCACAGTCCACTTCAGAGGGGCTCCTATCTGCTGGGTGGAGTGCCTTCTTCATGCAGAAGGAAGAAAGACAGTCTTGCAGGGCTCTGCAACTGCTGCTCCGCCTCTGCTCTTCATTGTTTTCTGCTACCATGAACGAGCCAACAGAGTACACAGAGTACGGACTGAAACCCCCACTAACTGTGAGCTAAATAAACCTTTACTTCCTTCAAAAAAAAAAAAAAAAAAAGAGAGAGAGAGAGAGAGAACTCTAAAGCAGTGGAGTGTTAGCCTTCAATGTGAAGACACTTGGGTGCTGAATTTGGGTCTTGGCTGGCCATTTGTCCCAAGCAACCTTGCTAGGAACAGAAACCCAAAAAGGACTGGCTTTAGCCAAAAAAGGGGAATTTTAGAGTTAATGTGTCCAGGAATGGTTCTGGATGCTGGATGGCTTCAGGCATGAATGAATCAGGAGACCTGGCAATGTTTCAAGTGAACTTATATTTCTTTTCTTCTTACATTTGCTTTTCTTTGTATTGATATTGTTCTCACATTCTACATGGTGACCACCTCCAGTCCCAAATACAGCTTCGCCCAGTGTAAGATTCCTCTTTTTTTCTCATTCAACAGATTTCCTAAGGTGGAAAAATTTCTTTCTTTAATAAGCTCCCTGAAAGCCTTAGCCCTGTTCATTGGCCTGACTTATCTATTCTTACCATGCCTAAACTAATCATTATGGACAGTGGAAATGGAATAACCCACCTAATATTCTTACTCCTGGGCAGAGAAGATAGATACTTATCTCTATAGTTACATGAATATCTGGCTGTCATCTATTCTGTAGTGTTCCAGATTTTCCAAATTTTGTGTATGACCCTGTCCCTGAGTTATAGAGTCACATTTAGAGTTCAGAATGAAGACAATCTTCTTCCAGGCCTTAAGAATTTAGACTGAGAAAGCAATATGTTCCTTGTAGGAAAATTACACCAGAAGAAAGGGAATAAGTTATCCATTTCCTAGGAGCTGTCTGAGTTGTGATTATTTCCTATGTTAAATAGAAATAATGATCACTTGCTCTCATGAGTTACCTATGTATTTCAATTATTTTTGTGAAAAGAGACAGTGCTTGTAGACTTTTCTAGTACCTATTATGTATTATTGTAAATCTATGTACCAACAGATGTTTGCACAGAAACAGTTGTGTGTGTATACATACACATTGCTTAGATTGCACATGAGAAAGCTGACGTACAGAGATGTCACGAAGGTTTCACTAATGAGCAACCACAGTCAGGTCTGGAGCTATATTTTCTAGTGGAGAATTATTACATCACCATCCACACACACACACACACACACACACACGTGCGTGCACACGGACACACACACACACATGATCTCATTCACATAGTCATGTCTTAGACAGAGTGGGTTAACATTTTAAGAGTATTTTATAATCTAGAAGCATCTCTTTAGGAATAAAATAGTGTTAAGAATGAGGGTCTCAAATGCTTCCATTGGAGTACTGCTACTATAAAGGTTTGAGCATGTCAGAGCACCCATGAGATAACAACAAAAACTGTACCATTGTTTGGTGATGTAGTGATTGCTTTTAAGAAATGTGGTACTCTGGCTACTTTCTGCCTGCCTCATCACAGTCTTCTACTTGTGGGCATCTTACTAATGGTCTGGCCACAACAACCCTGACAGTACATACATTGTAAATCATTGTCTAATCAAACAATACATTGCTACATTGATTTCTTGCCTCTCTTACCTCTTTAGCTATTGCTCTTATGCTAAGTCAAAAATTTAGCTTGCACCGAAGCTTTTGATGCCTTTCATCCTGTACTCTGTTGAGTTCCCATGTTCGTTGTGCACATTCCATTTGTCATCCTTATTTATTCTCTGAGGTCTGAAAGACCTCTACCCTTCTCCACTTCCAATAAAGTTTTCATGGAAAAGTCATTAGCAAAAATGGTAGCTACAACCTCGGGCCCAGTACAAGATTCTCTTTCTTATTCATGTGGAAATCATTTACTGAGTGCCTATTATTTGTAATCCTGGATGATACGTAAAGATGAACCACTTTGAATAGATAAAGCCTGGGTATAAGTCACTGCAATGCAAGGTAAATAGTAGCATATGTCATAGGAGAAGAATAGATACATTTCTATAAGAAGTGACAGGATTAAAAAATGACTGCTATGGAAGGGGGTAAAGAATGCTGCTCTTCGGCATCTTTTGAGTGCAGGACGACTGATTTTAAACATGGTGAGGTTGACAGAATTAGTGTGAGCATATTTAGTTCCTGGGGCAATGGAACGTTTTCTGAAGAAAGAATTCAAGCTAAACATTGATCAAACTTCAGAATTAAGAAAACTTGAAGGAATTCTGTTCAGCATTCATTTCTCCTTGGGAAATGAAGCAGTTAGAATATGGTTGTCATCAGTGTTTACCAGGTCAAAGATTTAATATGGGTTATATAACTTATAGGCTTATTTTATAATATTCTTAAAAGAAAGTCAAATGCAAAAAAAAAAAAAAAAAAGTGTGAGAGATCTGACCATACACTAGAGACCCAAAGCATCCAGCTGTGGATTCTGTGGCAATGTGTAAGTTGAATTGTAGGCCTAGAGCTCATGGCAATGTCTCCTGAAAGCTTTCATCAAGGATCTGTGCTAGGAAGGCCAAATGGTCAGTGGTGGAGACTAGGAAGTCTGCACCAGCTGGGTGAAGGATCTGCACAGCAGGTTGAGGGATCTTCCTGGAACAAGAAAGCAACACATAAGATAAGGACCAGAGAGACACTTAAAGTGAGAACCAGGGCAACATTTATGGTAAGGACCAGATCTCCCTTAAGAAGAACCTCAGTTATCCCCAGCAACAGCCAGGACATGAGCTCCTTCAAAGAAGAGAGCAGCTGAGTTCATACCAACAAAGCTAGTGTGACAGCCTTCTCCATGAGAATCAACAACACACCCCTTCCCCTCCAGTTCTCCTTTTGTGCTGTTTGCCACAATCCTAAAATGGGCTTTCTGCATCCAGCACTACACTCACTCAGTTCAGCTGGGTCTTAGAAGTTGGCCATTAGTTCAGCCACCTCAAACATTTGTTGTCACACAAAGCACAGGAGAGGGTAACATTTTGTGTGAATTGGGAGTAGGTGCCTCAGTATTGATGATCTGAGAGGCAGGTGATACTGAGGGATGGGGAAGGACTAGAGCTTCAGCTCCTGTGCTTTGCAGGTGGGGCTGTGCAGGTACACAAGATCAAGGGAGGTTTGTACATTGGATGAAGTATCACCAAATGAGAGAGAGAGATGCAAACTGAGTCAGGAAACACTGGATGAAGGAGCTGGATGGGGCCTGCTCCAGAAAATCGCTCTATGAGAGGGATGGGCTGGTTTCTATACCTGACAGTAGGTAGGCTTTGTCCTCAGTGTTGGGGATGCTGTCTGTGTCTAGCGTGCTGTTTTGCACACTAGAGAGGACACTCAGCCAGCATCTATATGTGGTGAGACTTATGAGTCTTCCCAAATAAATCATCCTAACTGCCTGTTATGGTTTGTCTCTAGGTGTCCCCCCAAAGCCTCATGCAGTCACGGGGTGGGAACCTCAAGAGTTTGAGATTAATTTGTAATTCACTGGGATTATGGGTGGGTTTTAGCACTGCTGGGATTATGGGTGTGAATGCTACATCCAGCCTCAGGCAGATAGCCTGAGTATAATTTAAGCGAGACAGACAGACTTTCTTTTTGTGCTGCCCTTGTTCCTATTATTCCTCCATTTTGCTCTCTTCTCTTTGTTGCCACCATGAATGGATGCCCTCTACCCTGTGCCCCTCTGCCCTGGAGCCAGCCGAGTATGGACTGAAACCTCCAGTAACTGTGAGCTAAATAAACCTTTGCTTCCTTCATTTTGGGTGTCAGGTGTTTGTCCCAGCAAGGAGAGAAGAGTAACTGAGACACTGCCCATTGCATCTTTTGATCTTACATAGTAGCTATTCCACTAATTTATTTCTTTTGTTAACTCATTTATTTATTTTTTTAATTAATTTTATTGTCATTTACTTATCTACTCAACAAGTATTTTGAGTACTTGCTATATTCCAGAGTTAGTGATAGGCTTGTAAATACAACTGTGAATTTGACAAGCAGGAAACCCTGCCCTTAAAAAGCTTACATTTTTGAAAAAGATCATCTAATAGAATGTTTTATAATGATAGAAAAGCACTACATCCCTGTTGTCTAACATGGAACATGTTAACTTAGTGGATACGGAGAGCTCAAAGCGTCATGACTTGTTGAAATGTATAGGTGAGTACCCATATACTGGCTACTGATCTTCTATTCTAGAAGAAATGATGAACAAATGGGTAGTATTTATTTACCTTTTATTTATTTATTTATTTGTTACAGGATCTTGCTATGGAGCTCAGACTCATAGTGATCCTCCTGTGTCAGCCTCCTCAGAACTGGGATTACAGGTGTGTACCACCATATCCAGCATTTTGGGACCCACACAGCATGTAATACCAGGGATCGAACCCAGTTGCCTGGCAGGCATTTAGACCGCCAAACTATCTCCTTAGCATTAGTAGCATTTAAAAAAAAAATTATAGATTATAACATGTTGTGAATTAAACACATGAAGTCCTAAATTAGAGCAACATGGAAAGAAGAGCATTTTTAAGGAATAGTAAGGTAATTTGAGATCAATCAATTTAAGTTGAGATCTGGGAAATATGAAAGAGATGGTTATATAGAAAACAGCTGTGGTTATGTAGAAGACGGTTATATAGAATACAGGCATGATAAGGTCCCCAGGAAGGTAAATGAATTGGCATGCTCGAAGACTTTCAACAGAGTGGTTTCAGCTTGCTAGGTGGACAGCAGTGTGCACAGCGGAAGGCGGCAGAGAGACGGGAGCCCAACCATGCACACGTTAGTGGGGTGCAGGCCCCTCTCACACAAAGCAACATGCTTTATCCCGAGACACCCGAGGCCTGTTTTCCATCATGGTAATAGTAGTCATTTCTTCATTAATAATTCTCTGTGGAGTGATTCCAGCAGATCAGACCATAGTATCCAAACAGCATACTGAAGCCAGTATCACGTAATTCTGTTACGTGATGCAATATGAAAATATCAGAGCATACTATGGAACTAAAAATTGATCTAGGGGATTATAAGAAGTTAAAAAAAAACAAAACTGCTGCTTGCGCTGTCGGTGGCCCTAGCAGCAGCTGACCCTGTGGCTCCAGGCTGGGCTCCCCTCACTCCCGGTTGGAAGCTGCCGCAAACCCTGTGCTGACCCCAGGTGGCTGGTATTTGGGCGCTGGCCCTGTTGGTGCCGGTGCGTGCCACGGAGGAGGCACTGCTGGGTGCGCATGCTGTAGGCCTGCCCTGGTGGGGTGCCAGAGCGCTCACCACCGGTGGCCTTCGTGGCCTCATGCTGCCCCTGGCCGTCCAGCAGCGCTGCGTCCTGGCCCAGCTAAGTGGAAAATTTGCAACCAGAGATAAAAATTATTGCCAAGCGTCTTAACCAAGAAGCTGCAGTTTGTGCTCGTCAGTTGGGGTGCTCCAAAAGAGTTGCCAGGCTTACTTATCTAAAGAATATGAGGAGGCTTGTTTCAGAGCTGCATGTCCCGGATAACGGTCACCCTTTCAAAGCCACTGTGTTGGTCTGGATTCAACTTCCAATATGGACCTTCATGTCTGTTGCCCTCCGGAATTTGAGTACAGGGGCAACGCATTCAGAAAGTTTTTCTGCACAGGAGCACTTGGCCATGGCTGGAGTTTCGTGGTTTCCTGAGCTCACTGCTTCAGATTCTACTTGAATGCTTCCCATCTCTGTAGGTGTTGTCAACTTATTGATAGTGGAGCGTTTTACTCCACAAAGACTCAGCATATCCCATTTCCAGGTGTGCGCCACTTTGCGCGGGCCGTGTCGGTGCTGATGGTCCCATCGCTGCAGCTGTGCCCTCCTCGCTTGTCTTCTCCTGGTTGCACTCCAGCCTCGTGGGCCTTGTGCAGAACTTGGTGCTGTGCTCACCTCGATTTCGCCAACTTTGCCGAATACCGTTGACCAAGTCACATTCAGCTGCTCCTTATAAAGACCTCTTTGCTGCCTTTTATGCCAAGTTCGTATCAAGAAAATGACATTTTCCTGTAACTTTGAAACAATTGCAGATGTCACCATCACATTTATATATATAAATTTGGAAATTATTTAATTTGCTTTTATTTTAAAATCAAACTTGAAGACTATGGGTTAAAATATAAACCTGATCTATTTGACAGTAATGAAAATCTTCTAAGTGGTAGAAATATAGTACATCTAACTGTAATAGTATAAAAATGGAACCAAGTGTTGGCCCTAATTAGAAAATTATAACGTGCTAAAACTCCCAGAACTTTGGAGAATGAGAGATGAATTCAAAGTGAAATTGTACTATTAAAAATTCTCATTAAAGTTTTGTAAAGGAAAAGAAAAAGAAGTTAAAAAAAACAGTAACAGCTAAGAAATGTTTTGTAAGAGTCAGTAACAATACATTATTATTAATGAGATGAATTATTGATTAGCTCTGTCTGTCTATCTCTGCATGTTTTAGGTGTGTTATTAGGATGAGGCTAACTTATGAGATCTAGGGACATGTATTTGTTGAAAACATCTGGGAAGAAAACACGAGGAAAGGAAAGACTGGAACAGGGAATTGACTTAAAATAACTAGACTACCTGCATATCTGTGAATTCTTTTATTTCTCTTTTAAGCAAGGGAAAATGTGTATGTATATAGCAGGATGGCTGGGATCACTGAACTGATGATTTCTCTTGGTTTATTGGCAGGAACAGTGTAGCACTGTGTCCTTGCTGTGGCATATTTTCTCCAGATGTAAAGCAGTGACTTATGTAGAGATACAGGTCATTATGCAGACACAATGTGCTTGGAGATGGGCAAATGACTGTGTCTTTTGGCTGTCACTTTTGTCATCTTCATCAGTTTCAAAATTTGTCAAGAACTTACATTTAGAATGTCAATTTCTCTGTTTATTAACATTTTGAAGTCTATAGGAACAAGGTGCATTAATTTAGGTGTAAGGCCAAGAAACCCCTTTAAATGAAAGAGAAAAAAAACCCACAAAATGCTATTTGCTTTTTACTGAAGAAACTTCCAGTAAAATAGTTATACTCCAGATGTACTAATTTATTGGTCCAGGGTCACTAACACTGGCATGAACCTTTTCATCTTGGCTAGTCCAGCACACTGAACACTCACACTTATTCTGTGTGACTCATTGTGATACTAAGTTCCTGGCACTGAAACACATACTATGAGCCAGTCATGACACTGGGTAGTTGTATCATTCAGGGTTTTGCTGGAGGAACAGTTATAATACAAGGAACAGATATAATGCAAGATGTACAAATGTATAAGAAATTATAAAACTGGCTTATGATGGTCAGCCGCAGAGTCAGATGAAGAAGCATGCAGAGGGCATCTGCTCACCCCAGGCTGAAAGATTCAGTCCAGTGTCTGAAGCTCACTGCAATGATTTGTGCAAGTCTGTATCTGTCAGCCGATGGGTCTGTGGTGGAATGGATGGAGGGCTGATGAGTCTGCAATAAAAGGCTGAAGAGTCTGTGATGGAAGGATGAAGGATCCAAGTCCAAGGCTGAAGAATCTGAGCTGGAAGCCTGGAGATGTCCGAGCTGACTACAAAGACTGCTGTTCCTCTGAGACAGTGGAACAAACTGTTCTTCCTCAATCTCCTTTATTTTTTATTTTATTGAGAAACAAATAGCAATGAGACAGTTTCAAAACTGATTAATAGGATAGTTTCAATAATTAGTAGATTGTACATTGTTCTTTTTCTAGTGGTTATCCATAGTACAAGAAACAGACAGGATACCTTGTCCAAAAACTATTAGTACAAATCTTTCTACTCATTGAGTTAAGTGAGAGTAACTATATCTATCCTGACTATTCTGTATATACAAATACAAAATGATCCTTCTTTTGTAGACCCCCCCATTTTTAATCCTGTCAGAGATGGGTATTCCATTGGCATCTAAATACTATGGATGTGTGAATTCAGCAAAACAATCCAACACAGTCCAGGGAGTCTACCATAGTAGTGGGTTATCTGCAGAAGTTGTTGACTTGAGCCTTTTCCCTTTATATCCTCTAAGTTCTGAGTCACTCTAGGACAAACCCTGTGGGCCCCAGGCAGGGCCCCTGAGTCCTAGGGTGTGCAATGGGCTAGCTGATCTAGCCAAATTGACACAATGTATTAGCCACTACAGCAGTCCTACTTGGCTTTACAAGTAGGAAAACACTCACAAGCATCATGTCTTGCCATGCTCACATAGCCTCATGAAGAAACATGTCTGGGGCATGATCTCCCTTTACAGAGAACCTGAAGCCACTGAGTGCCCCAGTAGGCAGAAAGAAGTGTGCATAGTCCCCAGGCCTCGTGCCCTTTGTCCCTACTTTTCTTGATGGAGGAGACTACAGTGAAGCCCCCCTCTTCTCCTCCTTTAGTACCGAAGAGCATGTGACTGCAGTACTGCACACACACTAGGTTTAATAGCATCTTTTGAATTCGGAGGAATAAAAGTCCAATATCACCAAGAACCTTTTCACTGCAAGTAGCCTCAAAGTTATGTGTAGGGCACTAAAATTCAAAATAATTGATTCTTGTTTCTCTAAGAGGCCCAGAGGCAAGGTACAACTGATGGAATAATGAATAACTATTAATCTCCTCTTCCTTAACACTGGTTCTGTTACCAGAGCAGCCATTTCTTCCTATTGTTACTCAACTTATATTTTAAAGATTAATTGGCACATAGAGGAAAGAGCTCATCTTAGTTACTTTTTACTCATTGCTGAGACAAATGAGTAAAAAGCACTCACTATGAAAGAAGGGAAGGTTTATTTAGCTTACAGTTTGTGAAGTTTTCAGATCATACTCCGCTGGCTCCATGGCAAACTATAGCAGTACATGGTGGCAGAAAACAATGAGGAGCAGAGCAGGAGCGGCAGCAGCAGCGGCAGCGGCAGCTGCAGCGGCAGCGGCATCCATCAAGCCTCTCTCTGCCTTCTACCGACTATGATGGCAAAGATGCCAGCTACTCTGAAGTGGCGTGGCTGGGAATTCTCCAAGGAGAAGTGCAGCCAGAAAGCCTTCCTTGACTCTTTTATATATACTTTTTGTTGAGTCACTCTGGAGCAGCCATGGCCCTAGGGTGGAGCCAATCACACCCAGGGTGGGCCCAGTTGTGCTCTAGGGTGGAACAAATCGCATTCCAGGGCAGGCCCAGAGTGGAAGCAATCATGCCCCATGTCCGGAACTACCAGAGCCAATTCATCCAAGTTGACACAATGTGTATGTCAACTACCACGGAGCTCAAGAGTAGGAGTCAGGAAAAGCTCCTGTGCTCAGCTCAGGGTTATCTACGTGAATGTCTTTTGTCAAAGATTTCGGGCAACTGAATTCACTTCTAGAATGATGCCTCTCATGACTGAAAGTCAGATTGTGGTAGATGGTGGCAAATGAGGAGAGAGGAATACCCTGACCCTGACATCCTCAGCAAGGGGATATGCTTTGCTTGGGCCCACACATATCACTTTCCTAATCAAGAGGAATTTGAACAGTGGGGAGCCATCTATGCTTCTGTGCTCCTAAACTGTGGATCCAAGGGTGAAGAGGAGGACTTTCACCTGGAGGGAGCTTACCCATGGCAATGGCAAGTAGATTCTATATTCTCCTCAATCCAACAATATGTAGCATTTAACATGAGGCCAACTGATTATCTAAAAACCAAACCTTTCATCGCAATCTTTTAGTGCTGTGAGCTAATTCCCTTGTCAAACTGTTTATAGAGATAGAATTCGTCTCTCTGCTTTCCTCTCACAAGGACTCCCCAGTCACATGTTGCCTCAAGGGGACTGGGGCCATTCCAGATGGCTTTGATCCATGCCAGTACTTTTCATTATGTAAACCTTTCTTCTGACAGCTCATGCAGAACATGTCACATCTTGAAAGAGGATTTTCATTAACTGCTTTGCTTCTGCCAAATGGAATCAGTATATTAGGCAGCCCCCTGCCTGAATGCCAGAGACAGAGAGAGAGAGAGAGAGAGAGAGAGAGCAATCAACAGACATACATGCAGACAGAGGTGTTCCTTCTGTTTGCAGACTGGTTTCTACATTGAACTGTAATTTCTTATTTTTCAAAATAAGTTTGTATCTCTGGGGGAACAAAGTCTTGAACACTCCTCTAGGGAAAGGTCGCAGAGCCTGAGGAACACAGTCAAGAGCAAAGACCTGTATTCCTTACCATCAGCACTGTGCCCTTTCCACTGTATGCCATATCATATACTGCTTTGTAAATTATGTGTTCTGTAAACTTGATGACAGATGGTCATATGTTTTTTAAAGAAACATGGCTACTGTCTTAACATCCCTCCTTAATCATTTTCCTAGATGTACTTAGTCAAGGCATTCTATTTATTTTACCTTTACGTTTTTAAATCCACATTCTTTAGGGGGTCAGTATCCTTCTCCTTGGCTACTATGTGATATTGTAAATAAATAACTGCTTGGAGCAGACAGAAGGAATTGCCTGATTCTAGATGGGAACATGAGATTGACAGAAAAGCTTATATTAGAAACCAGGAATATGAAGAAGTAGAAGGGATGGATGGTGGGATGCAAATGACAAAGGCTCTTGGAAGGATTACAGGACAGCCTAAAATTTCAAGAGGTGAGTTTTTGAAAATGTAGAATGTTAATATTAACAGGGATTATACAGCAATACTTATGATAACCTTAGCCGAGACTAGGCTAATTGGAAGTTACAGTTTGGTGTGAAGAGTTTTATAAGCTCTCAAAAAGTTAATAAATGTGTTGTTCATGGAAGCACAAAATGGGCACTATTTATTTTTTTATTCAACCAATATTTACTGAGCAACCTGTTCCAGGTGACAGCACCTGACAATGAAAACATAGTAAGAAAATTCTCTCTTCTTAAAGGGTATATGTTGGAGAGTGTTATTATAAACCTAACAAGTTGGTAAATTCTATCGTGGGTTATATAAGAGCTATGGGAGAAATAAGAACATTAATAATAACATAGATGGCATAATGCCAGGCCAGGGCTTATTCTACTGAGGCATCTCCCTGGTCCTCAAGATGGCACAATGGAGTCTCTAGGGCTGCTCCCTCCCCTCCCTCCCCTGAACCTGGGTGATCACTTATCATAGGGCTTAATACAGGTGCCTAAATAAGGGAAACAAAGACTCTAAGACACTGGAGAATTCCAAACAAGCACCACACACACACACACACACACACACACACACACACACACACACACCCCACAATGAACTTCTGTAAGCTTTTCTTCCCTAAGAGCTTATTGGAAGCTTATTTGTGGACTGTAATTTGAACAATTGTCTCTGAGATAGAAGTAAGAGGGCAAGAGAAGTAAGGGGCAACCAAATTGTAATAGGGCAAGTCATGAAGCTTTGGGCTGCTTGAGTATGTTGACCTTTATTAATAATGAAATAAGAAGCCATTGGAGGCTTCAGCAGAGAAGTAGCATAATCAATTTTTAAAAAGTACTTTTCTGATACTAATTGTTGAGCATGAACTAGGGACGACCAAGAAGGAAAATACTAAACCTGCTGAAGAAATTACTCAACTTATTTGAACATTAGTACTGACTCAGATACAAATAGTAAACACACACACACACACACACACACACATACACACACACACACACACCCCTGAACAATGGATATTTCAAAAGATTTGGAGAGGCTGATGACAGAATCATATGACAATGAAGTGTCTTTTTATTTTTTTATTTTTTTTTGAATGAATAACATTTGGTGTTTTATTTCCTTTCATAATATAGGATAACATGGGCTATTCTTCTTCCAGTTAGTTTTTCATGATCACATAGTGTATGTAAATGTACTTTGTAATGGCTGTATACTATTTCCTTGAATGGATTTATCAGAGTAACTCTTATTCTGTTGTTGACTATTAATTGATTCATGAGGATGTTAACATGGTACACATAACCAGACCTGAGAAGTAGAATAAGTGCTTGCTTGGCAAGTGCAAGGGCCTGGGTTCAATCCCTGGTTCTGCAAAAATAAATAAATAAATAATACATAAATAAAAGAAAATATGTAGAGAGAGATCTGCAGAATCAAGGAACCAATTTTTTAGGAGGGAAAGGAGAAGAGACCAGTAGACAAAAACCTTGAAAGATGCAGAATAGAAAGGAAAGATCCCAAGTGAGAAGATCCCAGAGGGAAAGAATAAGGTCAAGGCAGGGATGAAGGGATTTTCTCTGAACAAAAAAACAGTACAGCTGGGTACAGTGGCTCAACCTACTCAGAGTGCTGAAGCAGGAAGATCAAAAACTCAAGGACTGCCTGAGCAACTGAATAAGACCCTATCAAAGAGGACAGGAGAGAAGGGAGGAAGAAAGGGAGGAGAGGGAAGTCAGGGAAAATTCTTTACTGAAGTGTCTTTTTAACCCTGAGGTCCTAGCTTGCTGCATAAACACTGGCAAGGTAATACTCTAGGGGATTAAGTAACCCATTGAACCCTAAGATCCAAGCCATGATTAGAATTTTCCTGGAATTCCATAAGAATTTAGATGTTTGATTGATCGCTTGATTGACTGATGGATTACCAGTTCCTAGATAAATGTGGACTGTTCCTGGGATTTGTGTTGTACAAATAATTATCACTGACATATCTTTCTGAATGAAGGAACTGAGAAAGCAGAAGGGTAATTCTATGTTAAAGAAGACTACTGCATTTGCCCAAAGAGAACCATCTTCACTTCTGTGAAAGCCAAAGGTTGTATAAATGCAGTTTGTATGACTGATAAATACAGTAGACGGCTGCTGGTCAAGCTTAGGGTTTTCATGCAAACGGGTCTTTGTTTTGGTTAGCAGCAACTTGAGTAAATGAGGAAGGCTGGTGAAAGGCACAGCTTCGTGTTTTGATTTAAGCTCCTCTGTGACTTCTAAGTCTCTGGGGAAGATTGCACGTCTCAGGAAATGCTCATTTTCTGCTCACATGGTGTTCACATGTGAGTGTACTGTGGGTGGTGCATGCAGATGCTGACAGACAGCACAGTGAATAGGGGTAGAGTAGTGCAGGATACTATGGCTTATAGCAAATGCAAAGGTCTTCAGCTGAAACAAGGGGAAATTTGATGCTTCACAGAGCTAAGGTGAGAGCACTACATGTGATGTAGAATGGAAAGTGTAGATTTTGGACAGAAAGGTAGAACACGGCCCTTCACAGCATGATAAAAAATGTGGTGATTGCTAAAACATTTTAAAAATGCGGGGCTGGGGAGATGGCTCAGTAGAATAAGCAATTCCCTGGCAAGTGCAAGGGTCTGAGTTCAATTCCTGGTTCTGCCAAAAAAAATAATGTATTCTCTCTCACTTCAAATGTACTGAACACATCATCCTTGCTATTTTTTTTGCTCATTGATTAGAGAGAATAAAAAATAGTAAAAGAAATTAGAACTGCTGGTGAGATAGCTCAGCAGACTAAGCACCTACTTAAGCAATCATGGGGCTGGAGTTCAATTCCACACCCCATATGCTGTGCCAGCCCTGCCGCTGGGCACGCTGAGCCAGCCAGCAAGACTGAATGTGGTGGCACATACCTGTAACCTCAGTGCTGGGGAGGCTGAAACCAAGAGGATCACTGTGATTCTGAACTGTGTAGTGAGATCCTGTGCCAAACACATTAAAAAAATTATAAATGAGGGGTCAGGGAGATGGCTCAGTAGAATAAGCGCTTGCCTGGCAAGCACAGAGTCCTGAGTTCAATCCCTGGTCCCGCAAAAAA
>PVKA01035376.1:0-22670 GCA_004027165.1 Ctenomys sociabilis
GTGCTTGAACTCGACACCACAATCCAACACAGTCCAGCATTCTGCAACCATAGGGAGTTATTCAAAGAAATTGTCGACCATATCCATTTACAGCTCAGCTTAATATTATGGGCTCACGATGTATACTTCATTTTTATACTTTTATACTTTTCTGCTGGATAGTTAAGACCTAGGTAGATCAAAACTTATATACCAACACATGAACTTTATATTTCCTATGTGGTCATTGAAGTCTTCTCAGGGTTTATCTTGTAGTCCTGTACATTATTCTGTAGTTCCTGGAACCGGGGATTGAACTCGGGCCCTTCCGCTTGCCAGGGAAGTGCTTATTCCACTGAGCCATCTCCCTGGCCTATATTGAGTCTTTTTGCAGAGCACCTCACCTCCTTAGGTTGTAAATATTGGGTCTTCTTAGCAACAGGAAAGCTAAAATATTGTTTTTCTTTTATTGCTGTATGAAAATACCAAGACTTAAAGTTTATTGGCTCATAGTTTTGGAGGCTGGGAAACCTAAGAGCGTGGCATAAGTATCTTCTTGGCATCTGGTGAGGGCCACTTGCTGTATCTTAACATGGCAGAATGCATTCCAGATGAGAGGAGTTTAGATCGCAGATGTCTCCCTGACGTCCTCCCACACTCATAGGCTCGGCTTTTGGGAAGTGACTGAGTTATAAAGTTGCTTGACTATAGCTGACTTGCTGTTAGAGGTGAGGCCTGTTTGGAAGAATCGGATCATTGGGGCATGACCTGGAAAGATCTAGCTCCCTTCCTGTCTCTTCCCTTTGCTTTCTGTTCTGTGACCACCACAACATGAGAAGTTTTCCCTCCACTGTGCCCCCTTGCCATGGTATTCTGCCTTGGAGCCAGCTGATAGGACTATAACAGTGAACCAAAAGAAAACTCTTCTCCTTTGAGTTGTGGGTGTCAGGTATTGTATATTAGTAATGGGGGGAGAGAGGGGGAGAAAGATCAAGGAGGGGGGAAAGCAGGAGAAGAACACCTATATAATAAAGTGATTACTACTATAACTAACCTGTTTCCATGAGAACCACCTTAAACACTCCTATTGGGCCCCACTTCCCAATTCTGTATGAATTAAAGTTCCAGTACATGAAATTTTGGGAGATACCTTCAAACTATAGCAATTTTTCTTACACGTGAGATTGAAACTTTGTGCTTCACAAACTGTCTCCAGCGAGTCTCTTTCTACTACCATCTCAGTTCTGATAGATGGCCTTCTAGATGACTTTTCTCTATTTCAAGTGACAAAAAAATCACTCACGCTGGCTTAACAGGAAAAAAGAAAAATGAAATTTTAGCCCCCATAATTGAAAAGTTCAGAACTTCCTTGAGGCTTTGCTAGATAGCAGCTGAGATAAGACAGGTTTCTGATTTCTTTGGTAGCCTGCAACACCATCTCCCACTCTGTTGCCTTTACTTTCAGACTTTATTTGATAACTCATAGCTCTCCCCTGCATCACACAATGGCTTTAAAAGTCTTGTTATTTTTGCTACTCAGTCTAAATGAGAAGCTTTTATTCCTCCAAATTAGCAGAAATCCTGGATCTCCATATGTTTAATTCCTGAACCAATCATTCCTATAATCTCTGTAACTGAAAGGGAAGTCAAATCCACTCTGGGTAATGTGAGCTCTGAGGGGTGTAGATAATTCTTTTTTTTTTTTTTTTTTTTTTTTTGTGGAACTGGGGATTCAATTTAGGCCTTTGTGCTTGCCAGGGAAGAGCTTATTCCACTGAGCCAACTGCCAGGCCCCACAGACAATTCTTTAAAAGGGATCAAGAGAACTGTTTTTGGTGAAAAAGGTAAAATGAGAAGGCTGTAGGCTCAACAACTTTGACAACTGTATGTCTATATAATATACATCTCTGCCATCTTGTTTAAACATCTTTATTCCCATCACTCACAGAAGACTTACAATGACAATTTTCAATGTTCTACTATTCGAGTATTCCATGCTGTTTTAAGATACAGGAATACTAATAACAATAGCGTTTACACGCTATTGTTATTTGTAGTTCCAAAAATTCTGAAATTTTAAACATCTATCTTTTGAGACATAGTAGGAAGATTTCACTAAAATTTGGAATGAAATATAGGTAGTTTTGTTTATAATGTCAAAGTTATGAACTTCAGAGAGAGAGAAAATAACATCTAATAAAATCAAGCTTCTAATGCAATCATAATTCTTCTTTTTTAAGGACAGTGTGTACATTATGTACAGGGTCGCACTGTGTAGATCAAATGCCTAGTGAACCTTCCTGTTTACACGCTATTGTTATTTGTAGTTCCAAAAATTCTGAAATTTTAAACATCTATCTTTTGAGACATAGTAGGAAGATTTCACTAAAATTTGGAATGAAATATAGGTAGTTTTGTTTATAATGTCAAAGTTATGAACTTCAGAGAGAGAGAGAGAAAATAATATCTAATAAAATCAAGCTTCTAATGCAATCATAATTCTTTTTTTTTAAGGACAGTGTGTACATTATGTACAAGGTTGCACTGTGTAGATCAGACGCCTAGTGAACCTTCCTGTTTACAGCCTCCCAAGTGCTGGGATCACAGGCACACACCACCACGCCTAGTCTCAATCGCCACCTCAGTGTGCCCCTAGGGGTGGGGCCAGCACAGCAGGCCAGGGGATCAAATGCCCAGCCCCTGCATCTACCTAAACAGAATAGTTCTTTTTTCTTTTTTTTCTCATGAGCCATCCTTTATTTCTCTGCCAGTCATATTTTGCTTTATGTGTCTGCTTCAGTCTCATTTTACTTTGCCACCGCACAGAAGATCAGTACACAAATATTTACCTTGTTGCTATATATAAAAAAGTAAACATGCAGAGAAGAAACCACAAACTATAGCATTTACAATGATATAAACATCTTAAATACCTTGAAATAAATTTATTTTTAAAATGTTTTGACACTTTGAATGCTAAGTATTGTCCTTTTCATAGGTCTGAAACTTCTTCAAAGGAAGCTAGTCTTTTGCTTTTGCCCATTTTGTGTGTATATATATATATATATATATATATATATATATATATATATATATATAGAGAGAGAGAGAGAGAGAGAGAGAGAGAGAGAGAGATCAGCAGTCCATAATAGAAGGGGATTATCCACAGAAGTTGTTGATTTGAACCATTCACAGCTCAGTATATTAATATGATTTTACTTTATATACCTCTGTTTTTATACTCTTCTGCTGGATGGTTAAGACAGAGTTAAAGTAAGACCTATATAATAAGAAATGTAACTTTTGCATCAGATAAGGTCAGTCAGGTACCCTCAGGATTTATCCTGTAACCCCATACCTCACTTTGTAGATCCTTGTCAGTGTCAGCCATGCAGATGAGTCACAGCCATTGCTTGACCAATTTGCTCTCTGTGAAAGCCTGAGAGAAAGTTTTCTCTCCATGTTACTCTCCTTCAGCACACTATACATCATTGATCTCATTTCGTCTTTGGCTCTATAATCCCCTTGTCAGAAAATTTGGGGCACAACTGAGTTACATGATGCTACAATACAACTTCTCCTATGTCCTGAGTCTTCACTGACCTTGAAAGGCTAGGGCCAAGATGTTGGCTGACCTTTCAGCCTTTCTTTTTCTCCAATTTTTGATCTGCAAACTTAAGTTGTTAACACTCCAGAAGAGAAGCTTATTATTACCCTGCAACATATGTAGTTCAGTTTACCCACACTATTTTTCTAAATTCAGAAATCATAGGCATAACGTAGAATATGTATTTTCCATCAAGTATTGAGATACTAAACTCTAAGTCTGTACAGAATATGAAGAGAAAAAATTATTTTTTAAAAAATCAATGAACATTTACATATATTTACATAGATATCTAGAAATCCATCCATATACAGCATTGTAGCATTGTAGCAGGACTGTCTTGTGATTGTTTTGTCTTATTTTCATCTATTACCCTTAAAAAAAGGCAGTATAGTAATAGTTGGTATGTCATGACAAGAAGTACATATTTAGAAGACCAGAATGACAGGCATTTGAAGCGTGACCCTATTACACTTTGATAAATACAGTGCAGTTGTTTGGTTCACAGGTATCAGCATATATATAGTTAGTTGGGGTGAGAATCCTACCACTTAACTGCTAATTTCAAAAATCTGATGTTTCTCAGATCATTGTCTTACCCATCTACTGTGTATAAATTAATGGTCTTGCCCTTGTCATGTTTCTCAGCATTTCTCCTTGTCCTTGCCTCATTGTCCAGTCCTCAAGTTCTCACTTTCCTTTTAATTGTGTTATACATTTCTATTTGCAATTCTTTTTTTCAGTTATACTAGGGAGACTATGATATTTGCACATGTGGGTCTGGTTTATTTTGCTCAAAAGGATATCTTCCAGTGGCATCCACTTAAATATGAAGGCGTCAAGTTTATCATTCTTTACAGCTGAGTAATACTCCATTGTATAAAAATACATCTTTTTCAACCATTCCTCATGTGGCAGGCATCTTGGTTGTTTCCAAGATTTGGTTAATCACAAATTGTGCTGCTATGATATGCTTTTAGTTCCTCCGGAAAAATTCCCAGTGGGGGTATAGATGGCTTGAATGGGATTTCCAGTCCTAGTTTTGTGAGGAGTCTCGACACTGATCTCCACAATGGTTGCTCCAGTCTACATTCCCACCAGCAGTGAAGAAGGGTTCCCTTTACCCCACAACCTCTCCAACATTTGTTGTTGGTTGATTTCCTTATGATAGCCATTCTTTCTGGGGTGAGATGGTATCTCAGTGCTGTTTAAATTTGCATCTCACAGATGAATAGTGATGTGGAGCATTTTTTCATACATTTATTCGCTTCTTTAAATTTGTCCTCTCAGAAGTGTGTTCATATCTGATGCACATTTCTGGATTGGGTCTTTAAATTTAAGAGCCCTGATATTTTTTAGTTCTTTATAAATTCTAGAGAGCAGACCTTTGTCTGAGTACTTATTAGTTAGGATTTTTTTCAAAATTTGTGGGTTGTCTTTTCACTTTGTTGGTAATTTCTTTTGACGTGCAAAAACTTCTCAATAAGAGTTGGTCCCATTTGTTAATTCTTTCAAGTGTTTCCTGTGTAAATACATGTTTGTTCATGAACTCTTTGCTTACTGCTAGATCTTCAAGAGTTCCTCCTGCTTTCTCTTCCAGGAGATTGACTGTTTCTGTTTTAATGTTTAGATATTTAATCTATTTTGACTTTAGCTTAGTACATGATGATAGACCTTGGTCAAGTTTTAGTTTTCAACATGTGGAGAGCTAATTTTTCTATCACCAATTGTTAAAGACGCTATCTTTCTTCCACTAAGTGTGCTTGGCCCCTTTGTCAAAGATCAAGTGGTTGACTGTGTTTGTAGAGGCCTCTGTATCTTCTAGTCTATTCCATTGGTCCTCAGGTCTACTTTGTTCCAATACCATGCTGATTTTATCACAGTAGCTTCGTAGTACAATTTCAAGTCAAGAATTTTAATACCTCCTGTCTTGTGCTTGTTGTCCAGGTTTGCCTCTGCTATTCTAGGTCTTTTGTGGTTCCAAATAAATTTTAGGAATGATTTCTCTAGGTCTGGGATGTATTTTGGTGGATGTTTGATAGGGATTGCATTGAATCTGTACAACAATTTTGAGAGTATGGCCATCTTCATGATGTTGGTTCTTCCTATCCAGAAGCAGGGAATATATTTCCATTTTCTTAAATCCTCTATGATCTCTTTTTCAGAGTACTATAATTTTCCATGAAAAGATCTTTAACGATATTTAATTTTCCACAGTGCTATTGTAAAAAGTATTGTTTCTATAGTTTCATTCTAAGTGTGTTTGTTATCTGTGTAGAGAAGTGCTATTGACTTTTTAGCATTGACTTTGTATCCTGCTATGGTACTAAATTTGTGTATCATTTCTAGTAGCTTCTTGGTAGAGTTTTTTGAGTCTTCCAAGTAAAGTATCATGTCATCTGCAAATAGTGATAATTTAACTTCTTCTTTACCTATTCTTATAACTTTTATTTCTCCTTCTTTTCTAGTGGCTGTAGCTAATGATGCCAAAACTATATTGAATAGGAATGGTGATAGAGGACATCCTTGTCTTGTACCTGATTTAAGAGTAAAAGATTTCAGTTTTTCCCCATTTGGGATTATATTAGCTTTTGGGTTGTCATAGATGGCTTTTATCAAGTTAAGCTAGAGTCCATCAATTCCAATTTTCTGTAGGACTTTGAACATGAGCAAGTACTGGATTTTGTCAAAAGCTTTCTCTGCATCAATCGAGATGATCATGTGGTTTTTAGATTTCAGTCTATTAATATAGTGTATTGCATTTATAGATTTTTGAATATTGAACCATCCTTGCATCCCTGGGATGAATCCTACCTGGTCATGGTGTATGATCTTCATGATGATTTGCTGTATTCTATCTGCTAGGATATTATTGAGGATTTTTGCATCTATGTTCATGAGTGAGATTGGCTTGTGGTTCTCTTTTATAGTTGTGTCTTTCCCTGGTTTTGGAATCATTATAATACTTGTCCCCAGAAATGATTTTGGGAGGACTGACTGCTTCCTTTTCAAGTTCATTGAACGGTTTGTGGAGTGTAGGGATTATATCTTTTGTAAATTTTTTGTAGAATTCATCTGTGAATCCATCAGGACCTGGAATTTTCTTTGTCGGCAGGCTTTTTATTACATTTCAAATTTCATTGGCTGTTACTGGTTTTTGGGGAGTTGTTATATCTTCTTGATTCAGTTTTTATAATTTATACCCTTCAAGGAATCTGTCCATTTCATCTGTGTCTTGTATTCTGTGAGAGTAGAGATTTTCAAAGTAGCTATTGATAATCTTTAGAATTTCCACTGGGTTTGTGGTGATTTCACCCTTTTCATTCCTTAATGCTTGTATTTGAATTTTTTTCTTTCCTCGTTTGATGAGGTTAGCTAGTGGCTCATCCATTTTATGTAGTCTTTCAAAGAACCAGCTTTTTGATTCATTGATTCTTTGAACTGTTTTCTTCCTCTCAATTGAATTAATTTCTGCACTAAACTTTATGATTTCTTCCCATTTTTGGGATCTGTGTTTTGTTTGCTTTTCCTTTTCTAGATGTTGGAGGTACTGCATTAGTATGTTTATTTGTTTCCATTCTGTTTTCCTAATGTGTGAGTTCATAGCTATGAATTTCCCTCAGAGAACTGCTTTCATTGCACCCCATAAATTCCAGTAAGTTGTGGTTGAATTTTCATTGAATTGTAGATAATGTTGAACTTCTTCTTTAATTTTGTCTGTGACCCATTGATTGCTGAGTAGGGTATTATTTAATTTCCATGTATTTAGCGAGTTTTTCTGGTTTCTTTTGTCATTAGGTGTCCTGTTAAGATTGTGGTTTTAGATAGTAGGTTTTTCTAATATTTGTCTTACATAGTTGGGTGCTCCTGTGTTTGGTGCATAGATATTTATGAGTGTTACCTCTTGATGTTGAATTCTTCCCCTAACCAGTATATAGTAGCCTTCTTTATTTCATTTGACCAGTGTTGGTTTGAAGTTGATACTGTCTGAGAATAAGACTGCTACCTCTGCTTTTTTCTGCAGTGCTTGGGCATGAAGTATTGTTCTCCATCTTTTGAGTTTAAGCCTATGAATGTCTTTTTGAGTTAAGTGTTTCTTGTATACAGCATATTGTTAGGTTTTGTTTCCTAATTCAGTGTGCCAGTCTATTTCTCTTAATTGGTGAATTGAGTACATTTACATCGATGGTTATAATTGAAATGTGTTGACTTATGATTGACATGTTATTTACCTGCTGTTTTTAGTCCTTTCTGTCCTGTTTTTAATCATTTTCCCTATTCTGTTCTCAGTCATAGAGTTTTGGTCATTATGGTCCCTCTCTAGAACATCTTTCAGTAGCCTGTGTAGGGATGGCTTTGTCATCATGAAATTCTTTAATTGTTCTTTATCATGAAAGTATTTCACTTGTCCAACAAACTTGAGAGTTTTGCACGGTATAGTAGTCTTGACTGGAATTTGTTTTCATAGAGGATTTGAAGTACTCTGCTCCACGCTTTCCTTGCCTTCATGGTTTGTGAAGAGAAGTCGGCCATAATTCTTGTCAGTTTTGAATGTGATCTGCTTCTTTTTTCTAGTGGCTTTCAGTATATTATTCTTATGTTGGATTTCTGGGATCCTGACTATTATGTGTCTTGGTGTGTTTTTAGTTGGATTGAAGCTATTTAGCATTCTGTATTTTTTGCTTATCTGAATGTTAGATTGTTTCCTCATATTTGGGAAATTTTCTGCTATTACATCTGCCCATATTCATTTTATCTCCTTTTGACTCCTTCTTTCTCATTGATGCCTATTAGTCTCACATTGTTCATCTTGGCATCATCTTGCATGTGATAAATTATTTTTTCTTGCATCCTAGTTGATTTTAAGAGATCTTTTCTTAGCTTTTCCCTAGCTGCACTAGCATCTTCAAGGTCTCAAACTCTGTCTTCACTTTCACTCAAATGGTTTTGTAGTCTTGTGTTTGAGATTTTAAGTTCTTGTATATCTCTTTGACTCTGCTCCATATGATTATTTCTTTCCTGTATTGCTCGTCCAAGGAATCCATCCATTTTCTAATCTCTATTTTTTATTAATGTCTTCTTTCAAAGCAGTTATTATTTCTTTTACTGCAAAGTTTTTTTTTCAAATTGGGTTTCCTCCATGTGTTTCTGCATTTGTTTCTTCATTTCAGATGCTATGATTTCAAGGATTTCTTTTTTTTTTATTTCAGAAATAAATTCTGCTCTAATTTCCTCTATACGTATCTGCTGTTGCTAATTTACTCCCGACGCTATTAATTCATACAATTCAGCTGGGTTAGCGTCCTCAGCACTTGATCTGGGTGGGCATTGGGTTTCCCCCATATGTTTCTGTATTTGATTCTTTACTTCAGGTGCTATATATTCAGATGTTTCTTCTTTTATTCCAGAAATAAATTCTGCTCTGAGTTCTTCTATAATTTTCTGATGTTGTTTCTTTATTACTGATGCTATTAGTTCATACATTTAAGCTGAGCTAGCGTCCTCTGCACCTGTTTTGTGTGGGCTTGAGGCCTGAGATTGCATTTGGCTCCTTGTTTTTGAACTCTGACCTTTGGTGTAGAGTTTTGGTGTGGTTCTAAGCTTAGCACTGTATGAAATTCAAGTATTGATATACCAAGTTCTAGTTCATGTAGTTTTGTCTGGCTTGGGTCTGGCTTCTACGCTCAGCTCCTTCCTGTTGCTGTCCTTGGAGGTTGTGAGCCTTTGAAAAGATGCTCTGCTCCTGGATTGGCTGTGTGGTTTTGACCCTAGTCTCTTGGCAGGGACTTCAGCTGCAGATTTTCACCCCAGGCCTGTGTGCCAGGCCTGGGCTGGGTGTAGAGGGGTTTGGGAGGGGCAGGAGAGCACAGAGGCTCTCTTACACAGTCACCAGGCCTGGGCGGTGAGTCTGCGGGTCTCATGAAAGGGTGGTGGACGTTCTCACTCACACGGAAGTTTGTGATGGGTCTAGAGCAGTGGGGCAGGACCATAGAATGCTGGGAAAGGTCTCTCTTGTGCGGCGGGCCTGGAAGTTCTCACTCAAAGGGCAGGCTGTGCTGGGTCTGAGGCGGCCCAGAATAATTCTTAGTTGATCACAAAGATTTTTGAATAAATAGAATAAGAACAGAACACTATTGACATTACTATAGTGTTTATGTTAGATTCTTCATTTAGGGCCAGTGAGATAGCTCAGCAGATTAAGTGTCTGCTTAGGCAAGCACAAGGACCAGGGTTAGATCCCTGGCATCACATGCCATGTGGCCCCACCCCTGAGCATGGTAGTACATGCCTGTAATCCCAGCATAGGGAAGGGTGAAAAGGAGGATCACTACAAGTCCAACCTGCAAAGTGAGATGCTGTACCAAATACATTTTAAAAAATCCAAAAAAGCCCTCCATTTATATGATATTGAAAGATGAAGGCACACAAATATTTTATTTAAAACAAATAAAAATTGTTATTGTTTTAGTCCATTTGGGTACTATAACAAAGTACTATACACTGGGCAAGTTGTAAGTCTTATAAATTTATTTTTCCTACTTGTGCAGTCAGGAGAGTCCAAGATCAAGGTACCACAACACATTATGTGTCTGGTGAAACAGCGCCCCTGCTGCATGGGTAGCTTGTGCTGCTGTATCCTGGCATGGCACCAGGATGGAAGAGGAAAGTTCACTTTCTCAAATCCTTCATTAAGGGAATTAGTCCTGTCTGTGAAATAAATCTCCCTGGCCTAATTGCCTGACAAAAGCCCTACTTCTTAGTACTAGCGCCTTGGGGATTAGGATTCAGCAAGAATTTTGGAGGTACAAAACATTCAAACCGCCGGGCGTGGTGGCGCATGCCTGTAATCCCAGCACTCAGGAGGCTGAGGCAGGAGGATTGTTGTGAGTTCGAGACCAGCCTGAGCTACAAAGTGAGTTCGAGGCCAGCCTGAACTGCATAGTGAGACCCTGTCTCAAAAAGACAAAAAAAACAAAAAAAACAAAAAAAAAAAAAAACCATTCAAACCTTTGTCATATTATCACTAAAAAAATCCTTATCCCTGCAGAGAACACCTTACTCTTCCAAATCTCAAAATCACCAACCCAGAGTTAAGACTGTTCAAAGATAATTGGGTCTGAATCCATTTTTTGCTACTATCTAACAGAATACCTGAGGCAGAGTAATATAATATGAACAAATCAGATTGGTTTATGGTTCTGGATGCTGGGAAGTCCAAGACTGAAGGACTGGAGTCTTCTCACGGCATCGTCCTGTGGTGAAAAGAGAATGGGCAGCTGGAACAAGAAGGGGCTGAACCCATCCTTTTATGCCCCTCCCACAAGGACATCAATGCATTCATTGAGAGGAGGCCGCATCTCCTCTCAAAGATCCTACGCCGAAACACTGCTGCACTGAGGACTCAGTTTCCAGCACATGATTTTGGCAGTATACATTCAAAGCATATAACGCTTGGCTGAAGAAAAATGTAACTATTTTCTCATTTGTTGAGCTAGTATAGATTCAGAAAGAAGTTTTCAGCAATTTGGAAGTTTTTCACTGCTGAACGGTAACATCATTGATGAAATAGGTGCCCTGTTTAAAATGACTATAACTGTATTTCATTTTTAAACTCAATTAACTTTACCTTATATGGTATTTCTTTTAAGCAATGTTTTATCTCTGTGTTAAATTATATATATATATTTTTTTCAATTTTAATTTTTATTAGTACATGTCTACAGTACATCATGATTGTCATCCTCATGGTGAGTCAGTTCATGTAAAAACATCTTAATTCTTTTTTCCTCCTTTTCCTTCCCTTCTCTCCACCCTCTCCACATTTTTTAATTCCTTTTCCATTTGTAAAATATCTCCCTATTTTCTATTATCTTTTATTTTTCTCTTTATTTATTTAGTCTTGTTTCTTTGTATGATAAACCATTTCAGTTTTAGTTTAGTACCTGGTAAGACAGATGAATCTAGGCTCAATCTTCTGCATGTAGATAGTCAGTTGTCCCAGCACCATTTATTAAAGAGGCTGTCTTTCCTCCAATGTGTTTTTCATCCCTTTTGTCAAACATCAGAAGGCTGAATATGCCTGGGGTTGTTTCTCCATCCATTTTGTTCCTTTTATCTGTTTTTGTGCTAGTACCATGCTGTTTTTGTTACTGTAACTTTCTAATGTAGTTTGAAGTCTGGATCTGCTTTGTTCTTATTTGCCCAGGATTGCTTTTGCTATTCTGGGTCTCTTCTTCTTCCATATGAATTTTAATATTATTTTCTCTATGATGTAATTCAGGTATAAAAAATAAGATACACAAACAGCTACACTATTTAATGATAAGAGACATATGGTATAATAATGTCTGTAAGTATAATTTCATGTATGCACCTTATATGATACCAAAACATTATGAAAACAGTTTGCAATGTATTAATTTATCAAATCCATCTTGTCAAAGTATCTTAAAAATGTCTCATTGATATTTGTACTTCAACAAAACAAAAATTTAAAAAAAAAGATTATTTTCTCTAGTTTGAGAAGGAATGCTGTTGGCATTTTGATTGGTATTATATTGGCCATTGTTGAATGGTCATAATTTTACATTGGTCATTTCAACTATATTGGCTCTGTCTATCCAGACTGTCTCATGATAGATAGAGAGACAGATAGATAAATAGATAGATAATAGATAGATAGATAGAGATAGATATCTGAGAGTATTTGCATTCTATCTATATTTATAAACTTTTGTATTTGAGAAATACTAAATATCTTCATTAGTCATATCACTTTCTTTCTGGGCATGGTGGTAGACCTGTATAATCCCAGTACATGGTATGCTGAGGTGGGATGACTGCCATGAGTTCAGGACCAGCCTAGTTATATAATGAGCTCAAGGCCAGCCTGAACTACATAGTGAGCCTCTGTCTCAAAACAAAACAAAAATGAAATAATGACTTTCCTATATTCACCATCCTCCAGAAACATGGATTTTAGCTATCTGTATATGAAAATACCTTCAGAACAACTAAGGCAACAAGATAAGAGATTGTAGCACCTGATTATAGTACAAAAATAACAGAAACATTAAGCTCAGTGTGGTGGTGTACAACACTAATCCTATCAGTTAGGAGACTAAGACATAAGGGTTGCAAGTTCGAGATTAGCTGGGACTACACAATCTTAAAAAAAGAGGGAAGGAGGGAGGTAGAAAGGGAACAGAGAGAAAAGAAAAGAAAAAGAAGGATAAGAAGCATTGATGGGTATTGAATGGATGGTCTTACATTACCCACATTGCCCCTTTCCCAATCCTAGACAGCATAGTATGGAGAGAAATATCTTCTGCTTGGGAAAAGGAGAGGGACATGAGTACTGAAAATTTTCCTTTGATTGTAGCACTAGATCTATCCCCATAAAGCCCAGCACTGGACATGCTCCCACAGCCAGCACTTAAACCCTAAGCCTCTAGGCTTATCTCATTTCCAGGCTAACCACAGTTCAGCTCCAGACTAGTTTCAGCATGTGCATGGCCCCAGCAGTGCTGTTTTGAGCCCACTTCAGTATTAGACCATCCTCCACAGACTCAGTGTACATGCCCATCCTAAGACCACAGCAGCTCCAGTGACTGCAGGCTCTGGATTTCCCTAATATTATCAGGTATTCCCATGCCCTCGGGCTTCAGGTCTACTCTAGCATCAGGTGATCACTTGCATCCCTACTCATCAGGATAGCATCCAGTATTCAGGCCAGCCATTGCAGAAATAGGCCCAAGGCCCACCAACATTAGCCCAGCCTTTGTAGGCCCAGTTTCTGAGCCTGTACCAGGTTCTACATTAGTCCATCAAACTGGAGGCTTTAGGCTCATCCCATTGACAGGTCAGTACTTTCAGCCCAAAATACAAACCCACACTGTCAATATAAGTGCACGATTTTCCCAGTGTCAGGTTGATCTCTACAGCCTCACACAACAGTAAACCTAGGGTCCAGGTCTACTCTAGCAGATCTCTACTCTCTATAGACCAAGACTCTAGAGCTCCCCATTTAGACCTAGATCCCAGGCTGGTTCCATTGCTTCCAAACTTGAACCAATCAATGAAACCTAATTCACAGGTCAGTCCCTTAAAGCCCCAGGCATTAGGCAAGAGATGATGAACCTTTTAAAGTCCAGTCCCAATCTGTAATCCCAAACCCACGTGTTTCTTACAAAGTTCCAGCACTGCAATTAAACCTGAATATTGAGTTTCAGTTTAGAAAAAATAACTCAAACATTAAAAAAAAAGCAAATATCACAAATGTCTTAGGTTCACCACTACTGCTCTAGGCCAGCCCCCATAAGTCCAACTATCAGGCTTCAATGTGCAATTCCAGGATCCAGACTGGTCCCTGAAGACCTAGGTTTCATGCCTTCCCTATCACTAGACTAATCCCAGAATCCAGGAATTTAGATCCCAGGCCTTTTCAAACAGAACCAGAATATAGGTTCCCATCAATAGATTATGCTCCAGGCTGGCCCTCACTGATATAGGATCCCAGACCATTTCTGTAAACCACATTCTATACCAGACTCCCTGACCTAAGCCTACCTGCACTAACTCATACCTACTCCATACCTACCCTTGGCCAGGTCAGCCACTGTGCTCACAGGCCTCTGTGGATTTAGGCCCCAGGCCTGCTCTCACAGATCTAGGCTCCTGGATTGCATCTTCAAGGTCCAGTCAATAGGACCACCCCACTGGCCACTGGCTCCTTTCTAGACCCCACAGATATAGAAACCATAACTACCACCTGCTGAGCCAGGTCATTTTGGCTAAGGACTCCAGTGGCAAGTTTAACTGTGGGCCAGTCACATAGCCTGCCCAGAATCTCGACATACTGACCAATAAAGGCTTTCCCAAGCAACATCAGACTGGAAAGAATGGAGTAAATCCCTATTTTTTTTTTCCCAAGGAGCAAACAATGAGCAAGAATTATCAGGGAAGCACATCAACACAAAAACCACGAAATACATCACCAGTAACTCACCCTAAAGAAATGGAGATATACAAATTACCTGACAGTTTAAAATGATAGCTGTGGGTCAGGGAAATAACTCAGTAGCATAACTGCCTGCCTGGAAAGTGCAAGGTCCTGAGTTTGATCCCTGGTACCACAACAAGCAAACAAAATATAAAAAGATAGTTATAAGGAAGTTCAGTGCACCTCAAGAAATTATAGAGAAACAATCTACTGAAGTCAACAAAATAATAAATGTCCAAACCAAGCAACTTAATGGAGATGGAAACTATGAAAAAAGAAGTAAAATTTTGGAGCCCAAACATAAATTCAATGAAACATGCAACAGAAACTATCAATAACAGAAATGATCAAGTGAAAAAAATATGTGTGTTGTACACCTATAATCCCAGAGACGATGTGAGTCAGAAAGATTGCTGTGAGTTCAAAACCAGCCTTGGCTATATAGTGAGTTCTAAGTCAGCCTGGACTGCACAGTGAGACCCTCAAAGACAAAACATAACCATTGTGAACTCAAGGACAGATTGTTTAAAAATACAGAGGAATAAAATGAATGAAAAAAAAAACCTTATTAGAGTTCTGCCTTTCCTTTTTAAATAATTTTTTAATGTTTGCTACATGGTCTTTTTATGTAGCCCATGTTCACCTTGAATTCAATACAATCTTCTTGCCTCAGCCTCCTGGAATTATGTTTGGCTTGAGATGTCTGGAATAGCCATCATGAAGGCAAATAATTGGATTATGTGAATTTAGGGAGAAGTGGACAAAGGGTAGAAAGCTTATAACAATAGCAAGAATTTTCCAAATTTAGGGAAAAGTATAACAATCCAGGTAAAGAAGATCAAAATATGTCACTATAATTCAGTACAAACAAGAATGCTAGGCTGTGGAGATAGCTCAGTTGTCTAAGCACCTGCTTGGCAAGACAAGGACCCAGGTTCAATCCTCAGTACTACCTGCTGTGCTGGCCCCCAAACCAGGTATGGTGGTACACACCTGTAATCCCAGTGCCAGAGAGGCTGAGACAGGATCACTATGAGTCCAAGGTGTGTAGAGAGACCCTATATCAAATAAATAATAGATAAGATAAAAAAAAATTAGAAGACAAGAATGCACCAAAAGGGCCAGCCAGATAGCTCAGCATACTAAGCGCCTACTTTGGCAAGCATAGGGACCAGGGTTTGATCCCCGTCTCACATGCTGCTCAGGCCCCAACCCTGGGGCGTGCTGCGCTGGCAACCAAGTCTGGTCATGATAGTGCACGCCTATAATCCCAGTGCTAGGAAGGTTGAAAACAGGAGGATCACTATGAATCTGAGCTGCATAGTGAGATCCTGTGCCAAATACATAAAATAAACAACAACAAAAATGCACCAAGATACAATATAATTAAACTGTCAAAGCCTAACAACAAAGATACGGAAAGCAATGAGAAAGCACAGGGATTGGGCCACACGGATAGCTCAGAGGTCTAAGTGCCTGCCCAGGCAAGCACAAATACTCAGCTTTGATCCCCGATACCATATGCCATGCAGACCACACCCCAGGTGCACCTACTGTACCACCAAGACCTGGTGAAGCGGCACATGCTTGTAATTCCAGCACTGGGGAGGATCACTATGAGTCCAAGCTATGTAGTGAGACCTTGTACCAAATATATAAAATTCAAAAAAAAAAAAAAAAAGAAGAAAATAAACAGATCATGCATAAGGGTACTTCAAAAAAGCTAACAGATTTCCCAGCAGAAACCTCCCAGGGCAGGAACAAGTAACATGATATATTCAAGATGCTGAAGGAATAAAACTGCCAACTAAGAATATTGCACACAGTGAAGCCATCTTTCAGAGATGAAGACTTTCCCAGACAAGCGAATGCTGAGGAAGTTCATTGTCATAAGATCTCTTACAAGAAATGCTAATGAGTTTTTCAGGCAGAGAGAAAAGGAAAATAATTAGTAAGAGGAAAATGTCAAAGTAGAAAACTCACTGGTAAAACTAAGTACATAATAAATAAAATTATGTATATATTTAGTGTAAGGTTAAAAGACAAAACTTAAAATATTAGCTACAATAATGTTAATGAATATACAATATAAAACATGTAAATCATGATATCAAAATTAAAATAGATGTTGTCAAGTGAAAGTGTAGTATTATTTTTTTGTGATCAACAAAATAAGTGTTATCTGTTGAAAATAATCTTTTGTGTAAGCCTCATGGTGAGTATAAGGCAAAAATATATGATAAATACACAAAAGATAAATTGTAAGGAATCAGAGCATACTGCAGGACAAAATGGATATGGCGAGTGAGGAAGGATAACAAGAATCTATAAAATAACTGGAAAACAAATTATTCAAGTTTTACTTATTGATAATTATCTTGACGCAAATGAATTAAATTCTCTAATTACAAGATACTGAGTGGATGAATGGGTGAGGAAACAAGACTAAACAATATTGCTGCCTACTAGAGACTTGTTTCACCATTCAGGGCACACGCAGATCAAAAGTGAAAGGGTGGAAGATGGAACTCATGTATAAAAGGAAACCAAATGAGAGCTGGGATGGCTATCCGTATGTCAGACAAAAGTAGTCTTTAAGCCAAAGCTGTAAAAAGGAGCAAGAAAGTCATTATATTATGATAAAGGGATCAATTCATCAAGAATGCTTAACAATTATAAAAATATATGTGCCCAACATCAAAGCACCTAAACATGTAACTCACATAGTAATACATCTGAGGAAATATAGTGCAATACAGTAATAGAAGACTTCAATACCCACTTTCAATAGTGGATAACTCATCTAGACAGAAAGTCAATAAGGTGACAAAATTACACCTAGTAGATATATATAGAGCATTGCATCCAACAGAAATGGGACGCACATTCTTCACAACCTTACATGGAAAACGCTCTAAGATAAATCATACTAGGTCTTAAAACAAGTCTTAAATTTAAGATTAAAATCATATAAAGTACTTTTCTAACCACAATGGCATAATACCGGAAAGTAACAGGGAGAAATTCAGAAAATGTGTGGCAGTTAGGAACCAATGTGTCAAAGAAGAAATTAGAAAAGGAGATGGAAAAAGATATCTTGAAGGGCCCCAGCTATTGGTCTGGAGGCACTGGTTCCCAAGGGGCCCGGCATACCTACTGACTGTTGAGTGAGGTGAACCAGTGCTGTGCTCCAGTGCACAGACACAAAGAACAGAGTGGGAGGGCAGGGCTGCTGTTTCAAAGGGTTTGGGGTGAATCCCCTCAGCAGAATAGTCCTGGGTCACTTCATTGCCAATGTCCTTAGTGGAGTGAGGGAAGAGCTATCCAGTCACAGTAGACTGTGGGTAGTGGGGAAGCACACTAGGGGAAGGGTGATTCTGCAGTGAGGATTAGTGGGACTACCTAAACTCCACTCTAGTAGTCACAAAAAGCCAGTCTTAACCTCAAAGACAGAGAACTGGGAGTGAGCCCCTTGGCTGTGACCAGCAGAGTGTCTTTGACCCAGCAATCAGGCAAACAGCCTTGGCCTATGGCAGGATGAGGGCACTCCACTCACCCTATAACCATTGTGTAGTTATGTAATAGGAATTAGTGGTGTAGAAAAGAGGAAGCTATATAAGATCCTGAAGGAGCCAACTGTATAACTTTCTGGGAGAAACTGTGGGCTTTCCCTGCCCAAGGGTACCATAGCAACTGGCAGAGCACTGCAGAGACAATCATAAGGCAAAGAGGGCTTCCAGAGCATTGTCAGCTGAAGAACAATCCCAGATCCTATAGCCAGAGGACAAGGTCAGCCCATACCCACAGAAATCCTATGGCAAATTTGGTATCATTGTGCAGCACATTTCTAACATCTTACTTGGAGGCTATCACACAACAGTGGACACTAGAGGAACATTTTTTTTCTTTGTTTGATTGGTTCTCCCTTTCTGTATGATTGAGTTTTTTTAAAAAATTTAGTTTCTTACCTTTATTTTTTGCTCTGTTCTATTCATCTTCTTTCTCTTTTCTCTCATTTATCACTCTAGATTTCATGATATTTTCATATGAATGAACATTGTCTCTTTCTTGTTAACCTCAGTATGTATGTATGTATATATATATATATATATATATATATATATATATATATATATATATATATATTTTTTTTTTTTTTTTTTTTTTTTTTTTTTTTTTTTTTTTTTTGTCAGAACTGGGGATTGAACTCAGGCCCTTGTGTTTGCCAGGGAAGCACATATTCTACTGAACCATCTCCCAGGCCCTGTTTTTCATTCTTTTTCTCCTATACTCTTCTCCAGTTTCTCAAAACTTGAGTAATCATCCTTTACATTACATCCTTTACATTAGAGTGTGGTCCATTCTACCTGGGGAGAAATGGCAGCAAGAATTAGGAAATGATAGACAAGAAGATGAAAGCTGGGTTAGGTGATGACTCTTCTGCTTGGTTGATGAAATGATCCCTGCAAAGTTAGTAACTCGTGACACAAGGTTGCCTAGTGACTAATAGCTGACATTAACCAGACAGGATTTTTGTCTCAGGACTGAGGCAGTTTGTTTGCTTTAGGTACTGAGGCCTAGTCTGGCTTACATACACTTGACCAATTTTCTAGCTTGCCTGACTCTCAACATTTATTCTCTAGCCTTAATACAACTACATTTCTCACTCATCTCATGCTGTTTTGTCCCCTATCCTTCTTAAATCCCCTTCACACAGGGTAAAATCATTCTACTAAGGGAAAATGCATTGTATACAAGTTCCTGGTATGTGTTGAATTTTGTTATATAACTCTACAGCTTGCCCAGTGATTGAAGATAACAAATTAGTTACCACAATTTGTCAGTTGCTAGGCTGTGCTTGGTGCTACTGTTATTTGTTAATTTTACTACTTTAGCCAAGATATCATACAAGTTGTAATCAGTTTTTCTCACTTGTAGGACCATACTGTGATTGTCTGGGGTCATAAACATCATCATAGTACAATATCAAAGGACTGGGTGCTGAGCCAAATAGATAGAAATTTCTCATCCTTGGTAAATTGGGAAGATAGGTTCTTTGGATAGATTTAAAGACAAAGAACCACCTATATCTACAACATATCTCTGAGGAATAAACATTTCCTGGGAAGCCTTGAAACTAGTGACAAAGCTATCCATCATAAGAAAGCATCAACACAAAATGCAAGGGCTGGTGATAACTCAGTGGTCAAAGCCTTTGCTTAGGCAAGCTTATGCAGGCACAGAGGACCATGGTTTGATCCTGGGCACCACATACCACATCAGCCTCTCCCTCAGGGTGGGATGAGACAGCAAAACAAAATAAAACAAAACAAAACTTGAGGCTAACACAAAAAGCAAAATGAAATAAAGTAAAATAAAGTAACATAAAATAAAATAGAAAATGACAAGATACAGAAGCAAAACCCCAAACCTTTAGGACAAGTCCAAAGCACAATGAGACAGATGAGATCAAATGCTACCCATTGGAAGTCTCTGAAACAACACCAGAAGAAGTGAAAAAACAAATGGATGAGTCCATAGAAAAAAAGAGCTGAGAATACAGCTCAGTGGCACAGTGCCTGGCTAGCAAGTGTGAGGTCTGGAGTTTAACTCCTGGTACCAAAAAGAAAAAGAGACAATTTTCTCAGAGATACAAAAACACATGATGGTCAAAATAACATGTTCAACAAATCTTGAATAGACACAAATAAAAGAAATAGGGGGGCTAGGAAAATACTGGAAATCATGTATGCCCAAGATAGAAAAAAAAAATGGCATCCATAAAATAGATTCAAACATATGCAAAAGATGAAAAATTCCATTGAAAGTATAAACAGCAGACTGAATGAAGGTGAGGATAGAGTATCAGATCTAGATAACAGTATTATAGTTAGCACCCATGGAAAGAAAGATATCTTAAAAATAGCAAAAGACCATGAAAAATGAATCCAACAGCTGCAAGATGAAGCAAAGAACAACATAAGATTGATCAGAGTCAGTGAGAAAGCCAGAGATAGTGCAATGCCATAAAAATAAAACTTTATGAAAGTAATGGCAGAAAGCTTCCCAAACATAAAGACATTGACATACAACCAAGTGAAGCACACAGAACTCCAAATAGCCATGACCAAAATAAATTTCCACTAAGATACAAGATTCCAGAAATTCAGCACAAGGAGAGTGATTAGAAAAAGAAACAAATCATCTATAAAGGGAAGTCCATCAGAATCACACAAACCCTCAAATAAAGAAGAGCTTGGAGTAAAGTATTTAAAGCACTAAAAGAAAACAACTGCCTAAACAAATGGATATACCCTGAAAAACTATATTTCAGAATCAATGGAGACAAGATGCTTCCATGTCACAGGAAAGCTGAACAAATTCATGACCACCAAACCACCTCTCCAAAATGCTCTGAAGAATATTTTACAGAGAGATAATGAAAACCACAATTCCAAAGACACCAAGGAAAAGAAACCACCAGGAAAAGCAAGAAATTAAATAGAGGAGAAACACAGTAACACATTACTAAGACAAGAAAATAATATGAGAATGATAAGCCAATACATAAGTTATAACTACCAATGTAAACGATCTCGATTCATCAATCAATAGAAACAGACTAGAAAAATGGATAAAGCAAAAAGGTCCAACAACATGATGCATTTAAAAGACACATTCAATTCAATAAGAAATTCATAGACTAAAGGCCAAAGGATGGAAAATCATGTGACAGAACTCAGAAAAAATAGGGTGACTATTCTGTTTGCAAACAATATGAACTTCAAACCAAGACTAAGAAAAAGAGACAAAGAATGTCACTACATACTTGTTAAGGAAAAACTCCAAAAAGTGATAGCAATCATAAATAAAAATGTTCCAAATACGAGTGCCCTCAACTACATAAAACAAATATTAACAGACATGAAAAAGTGAATAAGCTCTGACACAATCATAATGGGGGATTTTATTACCCCCATTATTACCACAAACAAATAGAGCAACTAGACAAAAATTCAGCAAGGAAATATCAGAATGAAATCAAGCCTATGAATAAAAGTACTTAGGAGGTGTCTACAGAATATTCAGCCCTACAATATCAAAATACACATTCTTCTCAAGGACATTCTCCAAAGAAGACAACATACTAGCCCACAGAATATGCTTAAGCAAATGAAAAGTAGTTGAAATTATCCCATGCATATTGTTCAAACATATTAATGCAAATGGAAATTAATAAAAAAAAAACACAAGAATTTCATAAGTACCTGGAAATGGAAATTAATGACAAAACAAACCATAAGAATTTCATGAGTGCATGGAAATTGAATAGCACCCTCCTGAACAATCACTGAGTCACAGATGAAATTAACAAAATTAAATAGTATTTACAATTAAATGACAATACCAATAAAACACTAGAACTAATGGGAATAATGAAAGTAGTCATGAAAGGAAAATTTATACCTGTGAATTTGCACATGAAGAAAACAGAACACACTCAAATAAACAACCTAATGTTGAAACCCAAACTTCTATAAAAAGAAAAACTCAAACTCAAAGCTCATACAAGGGAAAAAATAATAAAGATAACAGAAGAATTTAAGGTAATTGAGACTCAGAAAATTATACAAAATATCACTGAATTGAAGAGTAGATTCTTTGAAAGACAGTAAAATCGATAAACCCTTAGTCACCTATCAAAAAGAAAGAAAAGGGGCTGGCGAGATAGCTTAGCAGACTAAAGTGCCTGCTTAGGCAAGCTCAGGCAACACAATTTGATTCCCTGACACCACATGCTGCATCCCCAGGGCAGGCTGAGTGGGCCATGGGGTCCAGTGCTGGGGAGGCTGAAAGCAGGAGGATCAATATGAGTCTGAGCTCACGATGTATACTTCATTTTTATACTTTTCTGCTGGATGGTTAAGACCTAGGTAGATCAAGACTTATATACCAACACAAGAACTTTATATTTCCTATGTGGTCATTGAAGTCCTCTCAGGGTTTATCTTGTAGTCCTGTACATTATTCTGTAGTTCCTTTGTCTGTGTCATCCATGTAGATGAGTCACGGCCAATGCTT